>CANYBF010486365.1:0-10177 GCA_948192965.1 Dalechampia spathulata
TGCATAAAACCACCAAAAGCTATACAATGAATACAAGACTACTGCCACCCTAGCTACACAATCCCAAAAGGAACCGGAGTATGCTTTAGAAGTCTCGTACTAAGTTGAGATCAGTCTGTCTCTGCTGACGACCTCTAATCCTTCTCTGACCGCTCTCCCGTGGGCTCGGAACCTACGTTCATCAAATGACAAACACTGAGATAAACTCAGTGGTGCTAGAAACACATATAGAAAGTCATACAATATATAGCAATTCATCATAAACATCTTATCAGGGCATTTCAATCCTAGCATCTTATGCAATGCATATGCCAATGCTCCTAACATTCACCCTCATCCTTCTTTCTCTCATTCACTCTTGTTTTCCTATAATTGTGCACATTCCTTTCGCACATGCTGGATCCCGATAGGTACCGGTACTCATCTCCCTTAGGAGGCCATTTAACTGTTGAGTGCTCTGCACTCGATACTCATCTCCCATCTCAGAAGGTTATATATATAATGATTCTCGAAGAAATCCCATTCATTATTGATCTAGTGTTCCCAGAGCTGAGCTCTGCCCTCCTTTCTCATTTTCTTTACTCTCATTCTTTCCTCATCAATCATCTCCATGCATGTCAGCATGTTCTATTCATTCATTCATTGTATACATGAAAGCTTCGACAATTTATCACATCGTTAAGCATGGAAAACATCAATCCAAGCATCACAACAACAATTATACATATAGCACACCTCAATCAATGAAATACAAGATAGAAATACAAGCCTGGACTTAGTTCAAGTCTCCCGGCAATAAAAACAAGCAGTAGGTGGCTTAAAACATAAAACTAGCACTAACAACAATCATCTAGCACAGACCTGAAAAGCAAACTACTTCTAGCGTAAGCCGGTGATCTTGTCTCTACTCGTGTTTAACTTCAATCTCGCGCTCTCGGATGCTAGAGATGTTTAGGATTGCTAAAGGGAATATTTGGTAGGGTTTAAGGGTCTTTAGCTTAAGAAATAAGGAAGGAAACTTAAGGAAAAACCATAGGTTTTAGCCCTTAAAAGTCAATTAAAAGTCACGTACGGCCGTACGGATATTGGTACGCCCGTACCGATCTAAAACTTCTGACAAACCCAATTTCTTGCGAGCAACGGTACGCCCGTACCCTATTTGGTACGCCCATACGTACTCGATATTGTTGACAAACTAAAATTCCTGTGAGCTCGCGTCCGGCCGTACCACCCTTTGGTACGCCCATACGCTCGTACGCCCTCCAGGACCTAAAATCCTTGTATTCCCCTATCTTGTACAACTGTACGCCCAATCCGTACACCCGTACCACTTCCTAAACTCCCATATCATGCCTTTTGTAAGCCTAAACTCATCCGTACTGTCCCAAACTTGCTTCCTAGCCCTAAACACACTTCTAGAGCATACCAAATCACATATATAAGCCATCCCTCATCCAACCGAGAAGACACGCTTCTCAATAAGGCGATGACACACAAGGCATTCCAATAAATACGTATAATACAATTCATAAAACCATCATCATACATTCGTAAACATCACATTCGCATAAGGCAATCCTACCATTCATCTACACATACACATACATAATTGCATAACTCGTAGGGTCTCTAACGTGGGTGTAACATCAAGCACATATTAGATCAATAGAATTAAAAGCATGCTAATGCACTTTAGCTATTCACATGGGTGGTGTTTAGTGGATTAAACTCAATTTCATCCCTTATCAACACCAAGAAGGATGTCTCATATGGCTGGCCTAGCTCATCATATGTGTAGATCAATAGGTTCTAAGGCCACATCAGCTGACCCTCGATGAAACCTTAGGGATGCTCATACATAAGAGGAACATCTAGACTATCAAGCTCTAATTTTGGTGGTATTGCTATAAATATATCACTATATGATCTCTTCGAGGCACCATTGCCTCAAGAACTATCGATAGTTGGTGAACCATGACATCTGCCCCTACCACTAGAAATGATGAGTCTATTGTCAGATCAACCCACTATGACATATTATCCTTTACATATAGATAACTCTACAAGCCCTAATAGATGTAGCTGTATGAAGGCTTGGTAGTCCACTGATGACTCAGATAGGCACTCTCACTCGAGAATATTGATCAGTGTAGTGACTAGCTATGGGCCAATAATGGAAGATGCCTAGAACATTACTCGTGGTGATGTAAAAAGCTTTACACATCCTTCTTGCCCAAGTTACTAATTGATGATTTGCTCACCAGGACAGAAGACCTAGGACTTGGGGCTCTATACAAGCATGTGATACTCATCTTTACAAGCAGAGCTGGTTAAATACTTAGGCTAAGGGAATATGTTACTCCTGTGATAGGGGCAGACTTATTCAAAATAACGAATAACAATCAATCAAACACATGCATAGGTATTATTTAAACTAGTTTCATTTAGTTTTATGCTAATAAAATTCTTTTCTTCTTACTTGATCCTAGGATATATTCTTGAGAACTTAAACCTCTAAATCCCTAATGGAGTTACCCAAAATATAAGCATTTTTTGTAGTATGTAGAAGAACATGCTCCACCTATCATAAAAATGCTAATGTGCATCAACCATAAGGAAGCTTTCCTAATATATGCCATACTTCTATGAAGATGTATTAATTGAATTAGGTTTCTCATAAATATTTTTAAAATTTTAGAGCACTTTTTCCGTAGTGAGTTCAATTTTCATGACCCAGAGCATCTGAAAAATCCAAAAAATTAGTCAAAGTTCAGTAGATTGATACTTATAAATTCAAGTATTGTCTTTAGATCATTTCAATTCTAATTTCACTAAAAAATTCCTTTTCTATGTTTAACATAGATAGGAAATTGATCCCATAGATGATCAACTTTAGTGAAACTCTTGATTACTGGTCAAGTCATTGACCAGAAAGTGTCGTATTTGGTAATGGATCATAAATAATATCTTTGGAGATATAAGACACATGTATGATGGTTTGAGAATACATCTAGCAATTGTTCATCCTAAACTAGTAATTGTTCATCCCAAACAAATAATTGATCACCCAAGTTCTATAGTTGATCATTTGATCTAGTAGCAATTATGAAATCAAGTATTTAGTTCCTAAACCCTTGTAGTAGGCATCTTAACTTAGATTTCAAGTGGTTTTTGAGTTTCACAGCAAAGCCATTGGTCCAATAGTTGACCATGATCAACATTGGTCATTGCGTTCAAGCACCATTCTTCCAGTGGCAGAATTGGGTTGCAAGCCTCAACATGAGCATTGTATATGATCAATTTTGATCACATCTCCTAAGCATTGGGTTCTTAGTGGTAATATTGGGTCATGACTCTTGATATTCCTAGGCAGTCAATTTGATCTTTTGAAGACTTACAAGCCCCATCATGAGCTTTGCCTTTCAATAAGCTTTGATCGCTTCCTCGAGAATAAGGCTCCTAATTATAGCACTAGATTATAAGCCTCAACATGACCATTCCTAGGGAGTTATACCCAATCCTCAGTGGATCATATTTCTATCCTTAATGGAGTTGTAAGCCAAAGTATGAACATTCTTTAATCTCTGGTGGATATAACTCCGTAATGGAGTCATAAGCCTTAGCATGAGCATTTATGTAAGCCTCGACATGAGCATTAGACCTCATCATGAGCATCGATCAAGTATCTTCTTTGCCTTTTAGTGAAAAGTCATGTTGTGATTAGGTCTCATTTTAGCAACTTTTGGTTGTGTCACTTCAAAATGATCCTAATCAGAGGGCAAACTGTAGACCTTGACTTTTCACCCATGTATTGTAAATTTGGATTTTGTTTGATTCGGCTTGATATAGGTCCCTAATATTGATCTTAATTTGAACATATTCCTTTTAGTCTCCCATAAGTGCTCCAGACATGCAAAGCATGTTACATAGCACTGTGTGATCTCTTCGAGGCACCATTGCCTCAAGAACTGTTAATAGTTGGTGAACCATGACATCTGCCCCTACCACTAGAAATGATGAGTCTATCATCAGATCAACCCACTATGTCATACTATCCTCTACATATAGATAACTCTACAAGCCCCAACAGATGTAGCTGTTTGAAGGCTTGGTAGTCCACTGATGACTCAGATAGGCACTCTCATTCAAGAATGTTGATCAATGCAGTGACTAGCTCTAGGTCAATGTTAATGCAAGATGCCTAGAACATTACTCATGGTGATGCAAAAAGCTTTACATGTCCTTCTTGCCCAAGTTGCTAATTGATGATTTACCCACCAAGATAGAAAACCTAGGACTCGGGCTCTCTATAAGCATGTGACACTCATCCGTGCAAGTAGAGCTGGTTAAATATTTAGGCTAAGAGAACATGTTACTCCTGGGATAGGGGCGGACTTATTCCAAATAACTAATAACAATCAATCAAACACATGCATAGGTATTATTTAAACTAGTTTCATTTATTTTTATGCTAATAAAATTCTTTTCTTCTTACTTGATCCTAGGATATATTCTTGAGAACCTAAACCCTTAAATCTGTAATGGAGTTACCCAAGTAAGCTTGTCATAAAAAAGCTAATGTGCACCGACCATAAGTAAGCTTTTCTAATATGTGCCATACTCTTATGAAGATGTATTAATTGAATTAGGCTTCTCATAAATATTTTTAAAATTTTAGAGCACGTTTTCCTTAGTGAGTTCAATTTTTATGACCCATCGCATCTGAAAAATCTAAAAAATTAGTCAAAATTTAGTAGATTAATACTTACAATTTCAAGTATTTTCTTTAGATCATTTCAATTCTAATTTCATTAACAAATTCCTTTTCTATATTTAACATAGATTGGAAATTGATCCCATAAATGATCAACTTTAGTCAAACCTTTGATTACTGGTCAAGTCATTGACCAGAAAGTGTCGCATTTTGGTAGTGGATCCTAAATAATATCTTTGGAGATATAAAAACACATGTATGATGGTACGAGAATACATCTAGCAATTGTTCATCCTAAACTAGTAGTTGTTCATCCCAAACCAACAATTAATCACCCAAGTTCTATAGTTGACCATTTAATCTAGAAACAATTCTGAAATAAAGCATTTAGTTCCTAAACCCTTGTAGTAGGCATCTTAACTTAGATTTCAGGTGGTTTTTGAGTTTCATAGCAAAGCCATTGCTTCAATAGTTGACCATGATCAGCATTGATCATTTCGTTCAAGCATGATGCTTCCAGTGGCAGAATTGGGTTGCAAGCCTCAACATGAGCACTGTATATGATCAATTTTGATCACATCTCCTAAGAATTGGGTTCCTAGTGATAATATTGGGTTATGACTCTTGACATTCCTAGGCAGTCAGTTTGATCTTTTGAAGACTTATAAGCCCCATCGTGAGATTTGCCTTTTGATAAGATTTGATCGCTTGCTCGAGCATAAGGCTCCCAATTACAATACTAGATTGTCAGCCTCAATATGACCATTCTTAGAGAGTTATACCTAATCCTTAGTAGATCATATTTCTATCCTTAATGGAGTTGTAAGCCTCAGTATGAACATTCTTTAATCTCTAGTGGATATAACTCCTTAATGGAGTCGTAAGCCTTAGCATGAGCAATTATGTAAGCCTCAACATGAGCATCGGTCAAGTATCTTCTTTGCCTTTTGGTGAAAAGTCATGTTGTGATTAGGTTTCATTTTAGCAACTTTTGCCTATGTCACTTCAAAATGATCCTAATCAGGGGGCAAACTGTAGACCTTGACTTTTCACCCGTGTACTGTAACTTTGGATTTTGTTTGATTTGACTTAAAATAGGTCCTCAATATTAATCTTGATTTGCACATATTCCTTTTAGTCTCCTACAAGTGCTCTAGACATGCAAAGCATGTTACATGTAGCTTGTGCAAGGTAGAGCATACAACAAAGATTTCTTAGTGTGTAGAGCATATAGTGCTATACACATTCAGTTCAAATGCACATGGTGCATGGCCTTTTCTCATACAAATCTAGCATGCTCCATATGTCACCATGCCTTTTTAACATAAATAAGGACTATTAGGTGTATGGCACACATCACTAGGTTCCTATATTATGGGGCATACATAGGATATTTTCCTTGATGTGTTATGTATATACTACTATATGCTGCACATATAACACTTGTTTGCACTTTATACTATGGATATAGCACTATATGCTACACATATCACTTTTAAAATTCATTGAATCCCACATTACAAGCTCATTTCTAGCAATACTTAACCCATACCTATAAATATGGCTCGTACTTTTGTAGAAAGGGTCTAAAATTGCTAACTAAGGCCAAACTCTTTGAAAATCACTCCTCACTTAATTAAATAATTAATTAAATTACTAATTAGGATTAGATGCTAAATAATCGTTACTTAAATCCCTTAAACACATTTTGGAATAAAGATTAAAGCCTATCTTACTTGGTAAGTGTTGGAATGCCTCTTCCTCTCTCTTTTCTCTTCATTTTCTTAATAGGTATGTGATTTTACATTGATTTTTCATTGATTGGCTTCAATCATGAATGTAATAGTAACATCCTTAGCTTTCCTATAGCTAGAATTATCTGTAATAGTCATATTTTGCTTGGGTTTGTGATTTCTTTTATGTTTTGGTTTAAAAACGCATTTTTCTTTGATTCTATTTTCTATGTGTGGCATACATCCAACTATATAGAGTGCACATCACCCTATATGTTGTGCATATAGCCTCTATTTTTAGTACATGGTGCACATGTCGTGCTATATACTACATACACAGTTGCTAAATTTTTATGGTTTATGATTTTTCACTTGTTTTATTTGATTTTCAATGCTAATCAAGGTTTTTGGTAACATTTGAGGTTCTAGAGTAGCGCTAATGATTTAAATTCATCAAACATTATTCAATTTGATTATTTTTGACTTCAAAATTAAATTTTCAAGTTAAAAGCACTTTTAGTTTGATACTTGTTATAATTGATGTGATTGGACTTGAATTAGATGTGTGAATCATCTCTAGTTGATGTTTAAATGATATTAGAGTCCTCTAATTTCATTTTTCATGATCAATCTTCATTCATTTTGCCATTAAATCAATTAATTTGCTTGATTTATTAATTAAATGCTATTTAATTATGTTTTATTTATCACTTGACATGATTAAACTTAATTGGATGTTGATTTACTTTTAAGTGATGCCATATATGATCTTAGAATTTTTCAATTATGTTCTTAATCAATTTTGCTTAAGATTAATTATTGTGATGATTTTCATGATCTAACTCATGTTTATTGTTGCATTTTCATGATGCTAGCCATGTTCATTTTCCTAAGTGGCGACATGTTGCTTAATGTCTCAAATTTTTATATCATTGAAAATCTGTTGTAATAGAATAAGGTTCTATTTTATTCTCCTTAAATGTATGATTAGCTTTATTCATCATGTATCCCCTTATCTCTCATTCAATTTCTTAGGGTTATTATTATTTTATTTGTACCGCTATGCTTATTTTATCATTGTCACATGATGTATGTTATGTCATGCCATGCCTATGCCTTGTCATTCTTCAAATGTCATGTCTATAACATGTCATTCTTCAAATGCTATGCCTATGCTATGTCATTATTTACATGTCATGCCTATGTCATTTCATTCTTTACATATCATGCCTATGTCATTTCATTCTTTACATGTCATGCTTATGTGATTTCATTCTTCACATGTCATGCTTATATCATGTCATTCTTCATATGTCATGCTTATGCCATGTCATTCTTCATATATCATTCGCCACATATCATGCCTATGCTATGCCATTTCTCATATATCATACCTATCTCATGTCATCTCATATGTCATGCTTATACTATGCTTATGCCATATTATTTTCCATCATGATTGCTATAATCATAGTTGCCATGCTTTATCTGCTATGATTATTGCTATGTTATATTGCATTGTGTGCTTTATTCATGCTTATGTATGCTTGCCTACCTAAGATAACTAACTCGACTAAAGTGGTAAAATCAAACTTGCAAACTTTAAGAAAATAGATTTTCACCATCTGAACCCATCTCTAAAGGGTTTGACTTAGCACTTATGTTATTTGATTGGTTGAACCAAATTTAGAGCCATCTAATGGTAACTCCATCTCATAACCTTTATTGGGTTCATTTCATTTCTTGAGGTAGTCCCTTGAGAAAATAGTACTTTCATTCCAAGTGGGCCCCCAGTGCTATCTATCATAAGTCTCACTTTAAATTACAATGAAAGCATAGCCTACACCGATAAAGGTTAATAAGACTGATAAGCTAGCTTTATGAAGGTTAGTGGCTAATTTTACCTGGTATTAGGATGTTCTCTATAGAAGAATAATTAATGCTTTGCAACTTTAGTGCATATCAAGGAAAGAGATTAAATCAATTATGCAGACAATGCATGCAAGTGCTAACAAACCCTATATAAATGGGTTTGTTCTATATTGAAAAATCTTGTACCAAGGTTATTTCTAGCTTACCATAAAGATAGACTACATACAGTTTCTATGATAATGTCATAAATGTTAAATTCACGGAGATATGAGTCATATCCCACTAGTCAAATTGTAGAATTTGATAATGCCATAGCCTTTTTTAACTTAGGGAATTAACATCATGAGTGAGATTCATCTTAATGCTTCCAATGGGAATTGGTACATAATGGTGGCTATTGACTACTTATTTAAATGAGTAGAGGTATAATCCTACCGTAAACTAGGGGCAAAGCAAGTTGCTAAGTTTATAGATAAATATCTCATATGCTGATATGGGTACCACATAATTTGGTGTTAGATAATAGACTGCAGTTTCTAGGGCCAAGTGTTTAATTTGCTAGAAAGATATAAGATCGAACATCATTGATCTTCTCCATGTTTCCCTCAAGCTAATAGGGCAGTTGAAGTAGCTAATAAGACCATAAAGAGAATCTTGGCCAAGATAGTTCAGACTTATCAAGATTAGTATGAGCAGTTACCATTTGCTTTATGGGGTTACAGAACCACTGTAAAGAGTCGTATGGGTGCTACCCCTTATTCTTTAATTTACAAGAAAATTTTGTATTACAAGTTAAAGTGAAACTGAAGTCACTTTAGGTTATTTTAGAAGCTTAATTGCTAGAATCTAAGTGGAAGAGAGCTAGATATGAACAGCTTGATGTCATTGATGAAAAGTGGCTGAAGGCTTTGTATCATCTACAGCTTTACAAAATGTACATGGCAAATACATTCCATAAGAAGGTTAAGCTTATTGCTATATAAGAGGGTGATCTAATTCTGAAGCAAGTCAAAATGGCTATCTACATCCCATACAGAAAGTTTAAACCTAACTAGGAAGACCCATTCCTGGTTAAGAAGATCTTGTCTAAAGGCATCATCCATATCTCAGACTTGGAGGGTAACAAGTTCTCCGAACCAGCCAACCTTGATCGGCTAAAGAAGTATTTTATCTAGAGTAAAGGGTAAAATGAAAAGCAAAATAAAAAGTAAAAGTCTGATGAGTTGAAAACCAACATAGGTGACTCATGTAAAAGTTAAGACACAAGAAAAATGCATGCTTAATGAGCTAAAAATCAATTTGTATAGCTCATGCAAAAGTTAAAGCTCTAAGCAAAAGGAAAGCATCGAAATACTTTATCAAAAAATCTTACAAGAGACTAGTTTACGATAAGAGTTACATTTGATACATATTGGATCTTCTGTATCAGTTTTAACATTTTGTATGCAAATGTTTTAATCTCATTGTAAGAGTAGCGCGCCCCGGACGCGGGAGTGCTACACGCTGTTCGGTGTGAGATGCCGTGGTGCTTGCTCTCAATGGCACAATTCCATAGTTGATTGGTCTTTAACCTAGAAAGATCGCATCGAGGTTATTAAGTGGAGTCGCCACGTAGTTTGTTTCATCAATTCAATTGAATGACTAGAAAACTAGGAAATAAAACCCGGGCCTTTCTGTGTTGGAAAGCGGCCTGAATTTCTTCAGAGTTTGGGTTCAGGATTTTGAATTTATTAATATTCCATTTTACTATGTTCACTTATTTAATTTTAATGAAAGCTCCTAAGCACACAATTAGGTTTAAGTTTGATTAACATACTCTTGCATGGCATAAAGCATTCAAAGAGGCATACACAAATTA
>CANYBF010486373.1:0-14833 GCA_948192965.1 Dalechampia spathulata
TCATCCACATATTCACTTTAGATATCTCATGTCATGATGAATGAGAATCATCCCTAAATAGGAAGTGTAACATGTGCTGATCTTCCATATTAATAATGTCCATTCTTATTAATACCTTGATCAGGGATATTTAGATATTGAACATTTGCATACAATAAGAATCTTATTCCATAAACTCTTTATGGATTCCTTTGCACTGTTCCAATATCATTGACTTCAATATATAGTTTAATACTCTAAGTAAAACAAGTTCATGTAAAACATTGTACTATATAATGAATAATGTCTTTATTAATGAAACGTATAGTTCAAATACACATGATGCTCTAGAGCATACACTAACATGCACACATAGGCTATGTGTGGCACATATCACATTTCGTGTGACATACATAGCCTTTGAATTTTTCAAATCTGGATCAAAAATTACAATTTTGCCAAACCCTAAGTTGGCTCTATAAATATAGAGCTTGGGTTTGGTATTAGAGGTTTGAAATTTACTCAAAAGAGCAGCCAAAACTCTGCCAAAATTCTCCCAAATTAATTAAACACTTAATTAATTAAATCCTTAGGATTTAGAGATAAATTGGCTCTAGTTAGGCTCCCTAAGCACGATTGATTTCTTCCCCTTTTCTTCCATTTTTCTTCAAAAATCCTTCTTTCTGCTACTATTTTTGGGGTATATGCTGCGCATATACACCTATGTGCACCACATATAGCTCATGTGTGATGCATATAGGCCTATATGTTGCACATATAGGCCCCAAATTTCAAAGAAAATGTTGTGTTTCTCCCATTTTTCATCGATTTTTTGCCCGATCTAGCTATTTCAGCAACATTAAAGGCTCCTCCATGACTCTAGTGTTCTAGATATGCCATATACTAGTCAAGTCTAAAATAATTTTAACTCTAAAATTATTTTTCTTAAGTTGGACATAAATCCATGAAGCAAAACTCATTTTCAAGCTCCGACTTGCCTAGATCGGGGTTGGATCTAGGGTTTTTGTTAAAAAAACCTTTGATTTTCCTCTGTTTTTCAAACTATGTGAGCCACACATGCTACCATATGTGCCACACATAGACTATGTAAGGCACACATAGATCTATGTGCGGCGCACATAGATCCCAGATTCACAGAAACTCCCATTTTTCACCCGATCTGCTTCGGATCTGATTTTTTCGGCAACTCCAGTAGCTTTTCCATGCACTTGGGGTTCTGAATCTGTCAAATATTGTCTAGATCTAATTAATTTTAACCTTAAAATTAATTATTCAATTTAATTGCTCAATTAAATGTCTGGATTACAAAACAGAGGCCGATTCGTGTTCAAAATGAGGTACTGTCTTCATTAAAGTTGCTTATTTTGGTCTGTAGATCATTTTTGTACTGACAAATCTGGTTTTCTTGTAGATTTACTAGCTATGTGTGCCACATAATTGCTAGATTTTGACTCTTGGTTCATGCTTTCACATAGCTTTGGACTAGTCAAATAAATCCCAAATTCATTGCTACTAATGAATTATTTATGTTTATTTTGCATATTTTACATTGTGCATTTTCGACTTGTGCTACCTGAGATGGAATAGTACTCAAGGAGGAAGAGGGTGTTACTTAACACCCCAAAAATTATGTATGCATGGATATTTGTGTAATAGGATAGAATTATTATTTATTTTGTAATAATTCCCCCCTATAATCCCGTGTGTACCCATAATTCCTCGATCCCTTTCACCAGCCTTTCAGTATTTTTGTTCGTAGATGGATTTATATTTGCTAAAATATATGTTATCATGTCACATGCCATGTCACATGCCACATCACACACTATTATACCATGCCATAACATATTGTATTTCGTATGCTTATACATATCAATACGCCAATATGCAATACAAATATTCACAACTTGCCATGCCATCCTCCAATATGCCATGCCATGCCACGCCATATGTCATACATATGTCATGTCATACATCACTTCACATGTCATGCATATGGTATGTCATTCACTTCACATATCATGCATATTGTATATCATTTACTATACCATGTCATACATATACCATGTCATACATCACTTATCATGCATATCGTATGTCATTTCCTTCACATGTCATGCATATGATATGTCATTCACATTTACATGTCATGCATATGCCATGTCACTCACTTCATATACCATGCATACACCATACATTTTATAATGTCAATACAATCCAAAAACACTAATGTATTATGTTATATACGCTATTTGTCATGACTATAAGCTTATATATCATGCTAGGATGCTATATCATGCATATGATATGTCATTCATGTTCACATATCATGCATATACCATGTTACTTTATCACTACTTTGCATGCCATGCATATGCCATGCCGTCCACATGTCATATAGCATCATATGCCATTCTATGTGCAACCTTGCAACACCAAATCACATGCCGCGCTGTGTGCTTGCATATACACTCGTATGCTTGCCTGCCTAGGATAATTAACTCTAACTATAATGGTAAAATTGACTTTAGAAACTCATAGAAATAGATGTCCACCACCCGAACCCAATCTCTGAAGGGTTTAACTAGCACTCATGCTATGGGTCAGTTGGACCAATTCAGAACCATTCGGTTGTGACTCCCTTATGACTCTTTTGAGTCTATATCATTCCTCAAGGTAGCCCCTTAGGAAGTACTTATTTTTGCTCCAAGTGCAATCCTCGGTCGTGAGCCTTGCAAGCCTCGCTCTAGGCCTCGACAAAAACTGGCGCTCACAGTGGTGACTCCATTTGGGACATCACGAAGAAAGAGTGGTGGCATCTAAGAGTTTCCATATCAATTTTCCCATCATAGTTGGATTAATTATATGCATCACAACACTAGTCTGTGTATGCACACACCACCCTGGTCCTGTGTCAAACCGGTGATTGTGGGTAAGTGAGTACCTTAAACTCTATTCGACTCCTCGGGAAAGCAAATCTGCCTTCACCACTCGCTGCACTGTACTGATAACTGTTGATGATTCCTGATGGATAGACGTGAGGTATAGTCCTATATTAATGATTCCATTTGGTTGGATAGGTTGTGGACAACGTGGCAGGAGACCTTAACCTGTTCTCAAAACTAGACTAAAGCCCATGTAGTAAGCCTAGCAACATTCCAAACTAGGACCCTTATTGCATGCTATATGGATCTTTGCCTTATCATGCATATGGATTTGCATAAACCCGGTTTATTTTCCCCCCACATATTGCTCTACTAAGAGTCAGATATCATGAACTTTCTGAAGACTGGTATTTATCCAAAAGAAGCCAACAGAACTGATAAGCTAGCTCTGCGCAAACTAGCAACCAACTTTACCTGGCATCAGGGTATTCTCTACAGAAGAATGGTAGATGTCTTATAGCTTTAGTGCATATCAGGGAAGGAGAACGAATCAGTCATGCAGCCTGTACACGCTGGTGTATGCAGGTCTCACATGAACGGATTCGCACTTTACAGGAAAATGCTACACCAAGGATATTTCTTGCTCACTATGGAGATAGGCTGCATACAGTTTGTACGAAGATGCCATGAATGCCAGATTCATGGAGACCTGAGTCATATACCGCCAGTCAAATTGCAGAATTTGACAACGCCTTGGCCATTCTCAGCTTGGGGAATTGACATCGTGGGTGAGATACATCCTAATGCTTCTAATGGATATCGGTACATACTGGTAGCCATTGACTACTTCTCTAAATGGGTGGAGGTAGAAACCTACGGTAAACTGGGGGTAAAGCAAGTTGCCAAGTTCATAGAGAAGAATCTCATATGCCGATATGGGGTACCACATCACTTGGTGTCAGATAATGGAGTGCAATTCCAGAGCCAAATTGTTGACTTACTGGAAAAGTATGGGATCGAGCACCACCGATCTTCTCCTTACCGCCCTCAAGCTAACGGGGCATTTGAAGCGGCCAATAAGACGTTCAAGCAGATCTTGTCCAAAACTGCATGAACTTACAGGGACTAGCACGAGCAACTGACATTCGCCTTATAGGGTTACAGAACCACTGTAAGAAGTCCTACGGGTGCTACCCCCTATTCACTAGTTTTACGGGACAGAAGTCGTACTGCCAATCGAAGTGGAGCTGAAATCACTTCGTGTTATTCTGGAATCTCAGCTGCCAGAAGCTGAATGGAAGCAGGTCAGGTACGAGCAGCTGCCCACTATTGATGAGAAGCGGTTGAAGGCTCTCTATCATCTACAGCTTTACAAGAAGTGCACGGCGGTTGCATTCAACCCTCTCTACTAAGATCTCTCAACTTATATGGCTTTCACCCAAGATTTGAGGCATAAAAAAGTAGAGAGCAAATTCAATAAATGTTTGGGTTTTTAGCTCATTAAATACAGTAAGATATTTATCATATTTTTATTTAAGCTCTTAGTGAAATTTACTTCTCATCTTACCATAAACTATCTTATCTTATTTTATTATTCTAAATTAATATTCTTCAATATTAACGTGGCTTTTCTTACTTTCCAAGTAAATTGTCTTTGATATTACAATTTGTCCTATTCTTTAATCATTTTGCAATAAATTTTCTAGTAGGTATTATCAGGGTATATGCTAAAAATGGCAGTGAAGGATAAATATAAATAGTGTATTAAGAAAAAGAAATCTTGAATGATAAGTTGTTCCAGAAAAGATTGACACATGGGCTTCTTCATGTCTTGCAATAACCCATCTGTCAACTTGAATATTTTCATTTGCAATTACCACAATAGTACGGTACAACTGTTTCCAACCATATATGTTTCTCTTATAAAACACCCTCTTCCTCCCACTTCTTCCGCCCCCTTAAAATCACGATTTATGTGCTCTTTCTATCATCTTCAACCATTTACAATCCTTCAATAACAAAGAACTACAAATACATAACTGATCCGCGCACGAACAAAGTTCCAAGGCCGGCATAGGCCTTGGGATTCGCTTCTCCCTCTGTCGCTTGTAATTTTCCATTGTAGACATTTTCCGCGAACGTTATTATGTCTGCTGCACAAACTTCACATTTCTCAACCAATTGCAATGATGACATTCGAGAAGCATTTTTTTCTAAAAGACGTTGTTGCTTCTGTTTTCCGTTCTTAAATACCCAACCTTCTTCCCGTTCTAGATCAGTTTTCTGGGAACGTATTGACCCAGTTGATGCATGTAACCCTACCACCTCGACCAGAACCAATTCATCGCCAGGTGCATGGTGGGCTCAAGGATGGAAGAAAATGAGAGAATGGTCAGAGATTGTTGCTGGGCCTAAATGGAAAACACTGATAAGGAAGATCGGTAAAAAGCGCAGTAAGAACGCTGGTTATGGGAATGGGAAATTTCGATATGATCCTTTGAGTTATGCTCTTAATTTTGATGAAGGATTAGGGCAGCATGATTATTATGATGAAGATATAGTTGGTCGTGGATTCTCGTCACGATATTCTCTCCCTCCGTCATGTAACACTTCACTTGATTTTGATAAGGAAGGAATAGTGTTACTTTAAAGAGTACCACATGATCTTCAAGTGTTTTGCTTTTAAAACCATAGAGATTGCAAGGAAAAAGAAGGCACAGATTGAAACCATTTTGTTGAATATCGTGGGGCTAACGTGTGAAGATTAAGAGGTTCGACCAGATTTATAAAAGTTCGTTTTATAATTATTGTCATGATTTTATCCCAACCATCTTCATGTCAAGGGAATGGTGTTTTACGTCTATTGAAAAAAAATACGAGACAAAAAATACAAATGCTCTAATAATGAAAAATACTCCATATATACCAAAGAATTTTTATACATTATAAATATTATAATGGAATTACTTACTTTCTATCAATAATATGCTCACAAAATAATACTAATTTTAAAATTGAAAAAAAGATCATCAATTTAATTTAAAGATTTCATTTAAATATATCAGAAAAATTTTTATTTTATTATTCATTATTTATTTAATTTTAAATTAAATAAAAATATGAGAATAAGAAAAAATATAACTACCTTCTCTTTAATTTTTGTAATTTTTGTAATTTTTGTAAAGGCTAATTTCTTCATAAAAATAGATAATATTAAAAATATTATATTTTAAAATTTATAATTTATTTTCAAATATATTTCAAATTTTTAAATTAATATAAATAAATAATAATAAATTATTCACATAATTATAATTTTTATATTATTATTCAATTAAATATAAATATATAATCATCTAACAAATTTTATTCGAAATCAAAATAATTATCAAAATATAAATATTTGATTTAATTCTAGCGTACGTTTTTACAATTTTTAATTAAAAAAATATAATACTATATTGATCTTTTATTAATTTTAATTAATGAAAATTTATTTTTTATTAATATATAATTATATTAAAATAATTATATTTTTCAAAAATATCTTTAAAGTTTTTAAATTAATACCAATAAATAATAAAAAATCATCCATATAAAATATTTTGATTGAAATTTTAGGACTATTAATTAATTAAATTTGAATACATAATTATCTAAGAATTACATTCAAAATTTACTTTAAATACTAAATATTTTTATTATTTAATTATTTGATTTTTTCAAATTAATTTGTATTATCTAATATTATAATAATTAATTTTTATCTAAGAATTATATTCAAAATCAAAATTAAATATCTCACATTTTTAATGTTTGATTTAATCTTTTCAAATTTATTGTAAAAGTCAAATGAAATAAATAAATTAACTATACTTTTCTCAAATTAATATATTGAACTTTTATTAATTTTAGTTGATAAAACTTTATTTTTTATGAAAAATGATAATGTTAAAATTATTACATTTTACAATTTATTTTAAAATACTTTAAAGTTCTTAAATTAATATAAATAAATAATAAAAACTCAATCACAATAAAATACTTTGATTAAAAGTTTAGGATAATTAATCAATTAAATTTGAATATTTGATAATCTAACAATAATATTCAAAATTAAATATAAATACTAATTATTTTTATTATCTAATAGTTTAAAATTTAAAATTAATTTTTATTATCTAATTTTATAACAATTAATTTTTATGTAAGAATTACATTGAGAATCAAATATAAAATATTAGTTACTTTTATTATCTAATAGTTTTTGAAATATCTCATATTATTAATATAAATATTAGTTATTTTTATTAATTTTAGTAAATAAATATTTTTTATTAAAAAATAATAATATTTAAATATTATATTTTATAATTTATTTTCAAGTATCTTTAAATTTTTTAAATTAATATAAATAAATAATAAAAAATCAATCACATAAAATATTTTAATTGAAATTTTAAAACTGCTAATCGATTAAATTTGAATATATGATTATCTAAAAATTATATTAAAAATTAAATATAAACATTAATTACTTTTATTTTTTAATTGTTTGATTTGATAAAATTAATTTTCATTATTTAATTTTTATAACAACTAATTTTATCTAAGAATTTTATTCAAAATGAAATATAAATAGCAATTATTATTATTATTTAATAATAGTAAACTTATATGACATTATTAATATTTGACTTAATCTTTTGAAACACATCATCAATATTTAAATTAATCTTTTTAAACTCATATTCTTTCCACCAAAAATTAAATTAACTTTAATTAATTTAAATAATTGAATAGATTAATTTTATATTAATTTATTTAATATTTTTATTAATTAAAAGATATTTATTATTTAGACCATTAATTGATTTTAATAGACCTAAATTAGTTTATTTCTATTAAAACTAAATTGATTTTAGTTAATTTAAATAATTAAATAAATTAATTTCATATTAATTTATTTAATATTTCTATTAATTAATTAATATTAAGTAAATTAGACCATTAATTGATTGATGGAAGCAGTTGATTATGGAGGAAGTTAAGGAAGTGGGTATGTGATATAGAGGCAGTTATTAATATTTGAGGATGGTGTTTCTAAGAAAGATAAATAACAAGATGGAAAAAGGGGACAAATGTTGGTGTATAAATAGGTGTATCTTGACATGCATAATAAATCAACAAGTTTCAAAATTTATAATCTTTATTGTGCAATTACGCCATTATAAGAATATAGGTCGCAACTACAGTATAAGGGTATCGTTCATTGGGACTAATGGTAGTCAAGTACTAGATATCAATTTCATCGATTATTTAGGTATTTCAACAATTAAATCATAACATATAGTTTATTCAATTAACTAAGTATTAATCTATTAGTATAATATACATACTTTATAATAATTCATAGGGATGGATGAATATGAACTAACATAAGACTTTCCATTAGTAATATAATATTCTTTCTTTTAAAAGAGGTATTTAACTACTGAAAATAAGTTAACAACCTACTTTCATGACTATTAAGTTAAATTCAGTGATTAATCAAGTTTCCACACACTTTATGCTTCCCAATTTGCTTAACTCTTATGTCTAGGTAGTTGCAATTAGATGTTTTTAAGTTCATTCGGTTAAATTTATCCTTCTTTCAAAGTGATTAATAAAACTATTTAATATTCGCATATTAAAAGGGCTTATTCCAACAATTGAATATAATGGTGTGAATCATAACTCAAAAATATGAAGAACCTCAAATTACTAATAAAGCCAAAATATATGCTCACATAGCATCCAACCATATCAATTACTACTAAAGCATAACTAAAAGTTCATTAAAGTAAATTAACATAACTTTAAAAGGAATTACAACCATAGTAAATGTTCAAAACTAAAACTAGAAAGAAGATGGAGGTAAAGAATAACTTGAACAATCTACTACTACTTTGCTTCAACTCTCTTTTCCGCTCAATCTAGATGCTCTCCTCAACGTCTTGATGAAGAACTATTAAAGGTAAATCTAGAAGAAGATTAGCAAGATTTATAATGTAAACAATGTTGGTTTTTTTCTCCCCTTTCTCATCAAAAACCCTAATTTCTTTCTATGAATGAATGAATCCTAAATGCTCTATTTTCATATGTTCTAACTCCCTAAAACCCCTTCTAAAACTACCTAAACTCTAGATGGATCATAACCCTCCATCAATCTCATCAGATGGCTTATAAATAAGAGAAATAGTAACCTAAAAGAGCCACATTAGTCATGTTTAGCAAGGCACGACTCGTGTGAAGCTTGAAGCATGCAAGAGGGAGCCACATAGGACATGACTCGTGTCCCTCTTTACACAAGTTATGTGAGGCTTGAAGTAGAGGAATAGTATGGAATCGATTGGAACTTAATGGGCTGTATAAGACATGACTTGTGTCTCTCCTTACATGAGTCATGTGAGGCTCAACAATGCAAGAAAAATTAAGATTTCCAAGGGTGAAACATGCCTAACATGAGTTGTATGACTAAAACATGACGTGTAAGACTTAGATCTAGCATATTAATGCATGAAATGAGTGTCAAATATTATAGAATATGCAAATATAAAGCTAAACATAATTAAATTAAAAGCTAAAGTGGAATGACTTATGAGAATTTGATGTCAAAATTAAAATAGTATGTAAAACATGCAATGTGTGAAGAAAATGGAAGGAATTATGCTAATAATGCAAGATATGAGTGTAAAGCATGAAATGGTTGAAAATGCATGAAATACTATATGATATACCAAGATATACGCTTAAAATGTATGAAAATATAGCAAAGGAAGTTATTTAAGGATAGAGAAAATAGATGATAATGCTAACTATCAACCAACAATCGACAATCAAGAAAATCAATATAATCAATTTTCCTTCTAGTATTTATTTTTACGCAGCCTTTATTTTTTCTTTTGCTTTATTTATATAATCATTATTTTAATTTTTATTGCCTTGTACATATTTAAATATGTTTTTATTATAGTATCATCTTATTTCTTGAGCTTAATTCTCTAGTACAAGCAAATCAAAGATCCATGGTTTGCTGATTAGGAGTCAAAAGCCATAAATAATTTAAGAACACTAAAATTCTTTGGCACGCTCATAATGCACAAAAATCACACGATCATATTTTAGCACATCTAATGGGACCCATTAATGATACCACCAAGAACTAGAAGTAATTTGGGAAAAAGAAATTATGCCTTAGTCTTAGGACTTAGAGGCATTCACTGTCACAGCAGGGGTTTCAACTTTGATGGAACAAATTAAGTAAGGGAAAATTTTCCAAGGTGTAGAAGTAAAGGCAACTGAATAGGCCTCCCTTATGGTAGTGCAATCTTCAGGAGAAAACATGAAGTTTACCATGTAAGCATAAATAGTGAAAGATATCATTCAAATGCTTATCTATATGGTAACAATTAGTATGAAAGAGGTTAAGAGAGTGATTAGATTAGTAAAATGTATTAACAAAATTCTAGAGGGTACTAATAAAACTCTTTAAAATTACTTGCAAGGTAATTTTTATCAGTACATCAAGGAAAGCAAAGAAAGTTTACTATGCTTTTCAACATTGCCCAGGAATTCAATATGTATAGGAATGCAAAGAAAGTTTCACACATAGTTTTTGAGAACTAAGCAAAAAGTTTATATGGTAGAGTTATCTAGGTTAATACAAAGGCCTAAGGAGTCTACTGATTACTTTATTACAAGGTTCAAAAAGCTGAGAAATCGATGCAAGATTTTTCGGCTTGAAATAGAGTTTGTAAAGATAGCTCAACGTGGGGTAGACATTGAGTTGAGGAAGAAATTCTAGGGAATGGAATTTCATGATTTCTATGAGATGACAACTAAGGTATCAGAATATGAGGAGTTGCTAAAGGAGAAAAATCATAGAAGCAAGGCAACCATGGGGTTCTATTATTAAGAAGTCAATCATGATGTGGATGTGGCTGATTTGGTTATCACTAGCTCATATGTTTGCTCATTGCTAATGAAGCCAATGGAGGAAAAGAAAGTCTCAACCTCACAATAATCAGTATTCATTTAATATAAGGAAAATAGAGGAGATTTTTTATTTCCTTCTTAAGAAGAAGTTTATTAAATTACCAGTTGATCATATCATTCATAGCAAAGAGGAGGAGTTCAAGGGGAAATCATATTGTAAGTATCACCATTCCTAGACTCATTCAACTAATGCATGTTAGGGTTTTAGTAATATGATATATAATTATATTGATAAGAGTATTATGAAGTCCCTGAAAGACCAGAGGTAATGCTAGTGGAAGAAGACCCATTTTCTCTAGTGGTAATGGTGAATGTCATAACTATAGATCCTAGAAAAGTGTTAAATAAAAAAGTTGCTGATAGGAAAGAAAGGGTTTTCCCTATAACTTTCTCCTAGCATGGAAGGGTGTTGAGGAGTTTTGGTGAAAAAGTTGAAGAAAAAATTAGATGATTAAAAGACTAGCTGTGAGATCTCAGGATATAGGTTGAAAGGAAGAGGGAGGATACTGAGATTTATAGAAAGAGATTAAAGCCAATGTTCAAAGAGTACAAGGATTTTAGAAGAATTCAATAAAAATTTCAAACTAGCCTAACTTTATAATTCTCCTAGACCCAATAGAGTAGTGGTAATTTCTTTGATATAAGAAGTTTCCATAGGCTTTGAGTCACACATAAAAGAGAAGCCTGCAAAGGAAGAATCTATTTAAGAGATATAAGGCTATAATAATTTATAAGGAAGAGAAAGGCATGAGATAGCAAAGGGAAGGTAAAGGGGAAATGATTAATGAACTTGGGGTAAAAGGGAAAATCAAGAGAAGGAGGTCAAACCTAAAGTGAAGTTTTATAGAAAGTCAATAAAGGATGACATAGAGTCCATTGGGAGTAGTGAGGATGTAGGAGACATATTTATGGTAAGTAACATTCTTGTTCCTTTTAATTGTAACATTCAAAAGCTAAAGGAAAAAGGAGTAGAAGCAGAAGAAGAAGTGAGGGAAGGCAGGCAGATTTAAAAAGTATACACACCTAGGGTTTTCTTTCATTGGAGAGTTAAATAAGATACTTAAAGTTTTCCCTATCAAGATCATAATTGGAACAAAGATATCCTTGTTTATCTTTTTCATGATAGGCCTATCTATTAACTACAAGGCACTTCTTGGAAGGGATTAGATTCATGCCAATTGGTGTGTACCATCCTCACTTCATCAATTTCTTTTATTTTAGAAGGAAGATGATATAAAGGTGACATAGGCAGATAACAAACCTTTTGATGCTCAAGTTGATGCAACTAAAGTAGTGTATTATCATGTTGATCTAAGCCTCATCAAATTTATGGTAACAAGTACTGATAGCAAGTTACATAAGGCTACAATGATAAAAAAACCGATGGAGATCGTGCCATATAAAAGGCTGATTCCAAAAGTTACTGTAGAGGAAATCTATGTTTGATTTTACCTTTAAGAAAAAAGTAGTTGTTGCTACTATAATTTTAAAAGTAGCATTACAAGCCATGGAGGAAGAGTTTTTTGATGATGAGATAGTGGTTTATGGTACTAAAGCCATCTTAGAAGAAGAGCCTTCTAAAGATACAGATGAAGTATAGTGAGAAGATCTGAAGTAGAACCATCCCAACTACAGGAAGTGAGAGCTAGGGTACAAGATCCTCTTGAGGAAGTTAACCTAGGGTCATCTAATGGAAATAGAAATAACTTATATAAGTAGCAACCTAAATCCAAAGTTAAAAGTGGAGATAATAAAGCTACTACATGAGTTTAAATATTGCTTTGCATGGGATTACTAAGATTTGCCTAGTTTAAGTTGTGATCTAGTTAAGCATCACTTATCATTTAAAACTAATTTCAAACTTATTCATCAAGCACCAAGAAGAATGTTTAAGGAAATAAAAGAAAAAATCAAAGAAGAAATAAAATGGTTGCAAAAAGTAAGATTCATTAGGAATGTTAAATATGTGGAGTGGCTAATCAATATAGTTCCTATTGTAAGAAAGAATGGCAAATTAAGAGTGTATATGGATTTTCATGATTTGAATGCTGCCACTCCCAAAGACGTTTATGTCATACCAATTAGTGATATGTTGATTGATGCTACTACTAATCATGAAATATTAACCTTTTGGGATTGTTTTGCTAGTTACAACCAAGTGCCTATTATTGAGTCTGATATTTCTAAAACTAACTTTAAATGTCCAGGAGCTGTGGGTACCTATAAATGGTTGGTGATGCCATTTGGCCTTAAGAATGTTGGTGCTACCTACCAAAGGGTTATGAATTTAATTTTTTATGACTTAATTATTAAAATAATGGAAGTGTATATTGATGATATAGTGGTCAAGTCAAAGTTAAGAAAGATTATATAAGTCATTTGAGAAATGGATTTGAAAGATTGAGAATACACTAGCTGAAGGTAAGAGAAAGTTAATTGCTTAAGCAAATTCATTTCAAACTTGGTAGGGAAGGTGAAAGAATTCTTAACTTGTTGAAGCTAAAGAAAGAAGATGAATTTTTTATGGGAAGAACACCATTAAGTTGCATTTGAAAGGAACAAAGAATATTTAAGTAAGCCTCCTATCTTAATACCTCCGAGGGATGGTTATCCTTTAAAACCTTACATTTCTGCTGCTTATAGTTTTGTAGAGTGCCTATTAACATAGAATAACTATACAAGTCATGAGCAGATAATCTATTATTTAAGTGATGTGATGAATGATATAGAGACTAGACACATGCCTATAGAAAAGTTATGTTTAGCTCTTTCTTTTTCTTGCTCTAAGTTAAGACACTACATGATTAGAGCTAAGGTGTATATAGTATCATAAATAGACTTGATCGAATATATGTTGTTTAGACCAATGATTACAGGAAGGATTGGGAAGTGGGTGTTGGTATCAATTAAGTTTACAATAGCTTACCTTCCCTAAAAGGTAGTAAAAGGTTAGTAGACTTCTTAGCCAATCATCCATGCTTAAAGGTTGAGAGAGATAGAAATAACTTAAGTTTGTTATTTTTAACTTGGAGAAAGTTCATTGAACCTTGAAGTTTGATGGCTCTTATGTTGGTTTACTATGTTATTAAGCAGTGGAAGAAATTTAAAATTTTTATTTAAAACAATAAACCAAGAGAGGATCTTTGCATCAAAACACAAGAAAACTTAATTAGAGATTAGATATGGCATAAGATAGTAACTCTTACATATCAATGCAGTTCTCCTTCGTTCTTGATCTCTATGCCGTTTAAGGTTGTAACAAACCAAAAACCACTAAAATAAGTAGCCTCCAATAGTATCCACATACAAATGAAGGAATCCAAGCAAGCAACGATTGCTTCTATCTCCTTTCCTGTGAACTAACCAAGAAAAAAAAGAAACTTATGGTATTTTCTTCTTCCTCACAAATCAACCTTGTGAAGGCCAAATTCTCCCTTTCCAGAAGGAGGTATGTTTCAGCCAAAGAAAGAAAAATGAGTGGCTTAACCTAATTTTTAGTTATAACAACATATTTATACTCCAAAAATTAGGTTAAGTTGAAACCCTTTCAGCTTAAGTCAAGTCTGGGCCCATTTGTGACTAATATGGCCTGTGATTGTCACTTTCCGTGTCATAGCACAACTCAATAGCCTAACTTGAACTTTATGGACTTCTAAACATTGCAAGTTAAGTCCATTAGGTGTTAGGTTAATTTCCATAAGTATTTTTCTAACTTTTCCTAAAAGTACCAAAATGCCCTTTTAACTTGTTTCCTTATTTGTAAGTGTGTGACCTTTTGGGTTCCTAATATATTGGCAACATGTTAAATCTCATATTTAAAATGTAAATCATGAGTGGTATCTAGTTATACATCATGATTACCCAAATATTAGGAGGTCAACCATTGGTTTGACTTCAACCCTTCCATATCA
>CANYBF010486451.1:0-19041 GCA_948192965.1 Dalechampia spathulata
TTTAATACCCTAAAACTATTATCACTAGTTATCTGTTTAAATAATATTTTAACTTGAATTAAAGTCTCAATTTTTACTTTACCTTTTTATTATATAAAATGCCTAAAAAAAACAACACATATCTCAAAACTATTTCTTTAGTAGATAAATACCCATTTAATATTATAACATACATCCTATCATGTCATTATTAAAGAATTACATAGTTAGCTAAAATTTATTATATAATTATTTTCATAAATTCATTATTCTTTCTACTAATTATTAAATAAATTAATACCCCCAAAAATTTTATTATTCTCAATAGCATATAACTCTGTTTAACGTCATTTGATTCAAATAATTATAATCTAAAACAAAACTATTTTAGTTAATATAACAAAAACCGTATTAAAATCCCATCATAATATTTATTTATTTTGAAAACTCAATAATAACATTTTATGTATTTATAACCTTAGATTATTTTAATATCATAACTTATTTTCTTAAATAATTATATCATCACAATTAACATAATATTATTTTATTATCCTAATCCGTCAAATTATATCCTCTCATAAACTCAATTGTTTCAGTATGATTTTATATTTTATCAGTTAATAACTTATTACTCTGCTCTTTTGTCAGTAGCTTATTCTAATTTAAAACAACCCTACTAATACTCGGTTTATCTAACTATATATTACAAACCCAAAACTATCATGATAAAATAGTAAAACATTTACTACCTTAAATGATTTTAACTCAATAGTGAAAATTAGAAAAGTTCATAAAAAGCTTGATTTATCAATCCGTTTTAAAACAATTACTAATTAAAAAAGTAACTCTGTTATATATATTCTATACTTAACCTCCTTAAATTTCCCCTTCTTAAAACCAAATAGTCTTCTTTGAAATCATTTCCTAAAGCTTTGTCATAAATTAGTATTCCAAATTAAGTTAATTAATTTAATCAAACTAAAATAATCAAACTGCATATATCAACGTATATTAAAATTGTAAGAATATCTTCCATGTTTTGTTTAAATGCATTAAATTTACCATCTTCTGTATTTACCTAATAACCATAATTTATGTTTACAAAGTGTCATACTATAAACCTTATTTTCAATAAAAATTCATTCTATAAATATATAGATATTTATATTTATTTTATTTTATTCACTATTTTTATCAAATATCTCTTAAACTTCTAATCTTATAAGTTATCAACACTTATAATATTTTCTAATTCGTATGTCATGTTAGTTTTATTAATTATTTTATTTTTATTTTGTTTAGGCAATCAATATTCATTTCGTCCATATATATAGCTTTTGTTTTAAACAAAATCAGAAATAGCAGGTTCTATTATATTATGCCTCTTCCAATTTGTTTGTTTAAAAACAAAATCGTATTAAAGTTTCAAACTCAAAACATCTCATTTTATTACTTTTCGTATATGACTTTCAATTTAATTTACTATACATACATTTTACTTAAAAAATATCACTCTATATGCATGAAACACTTAATTTGTTTTTATCAGTAACCATTAATTCCTTCTTAATCAAAATCTTCTACCAAAAACCATTTTCAATTGACCATATTCATGAAAATAATCTTCTCATAATTCGGCTACAAGGAGAAACACACCAAACACACACCCCACTCAAAAACCAACATTTTATTCCATACCTTTATACAACTTAAATCCATCCAACCATCCAGAAATCAACAATAACAAACCAAAAACCACAAAAAATTTCAGCCAAGAATCATACTACTCATAAAGTGCGTAAAATTAATGGATCTAACACTAACAAAGCTCACCTTTAAGAAACCCAAAGAAAATCAACTAACAGATGGTTTTCTCCTTGTGAACTAGCTCCAAAACGTGCACCATCACTCACCTTCAATTTGTAAGATGTGGAACCTCCTTAATAATCACATACATGTTTGTTTAAAAGGCTAAATCAAACAAGAATTAAGGTTAGAGGTCACTAAAGCTTCAGCTTTTAAGAAATAACAAAAATAAGAGAGGAATTTGACTTACTCTTAGAACAAAATAAGAAACATGCTTCGGTTCCCTCTTTGAAAGATGAGAAGGAAGATGATATTCGGCCAGACTCTTATAAAATGTCAAATTCTTACTTGAAACCCAAAGAAAATCGCTAAAAGAAGAAGAACAAAAATGGAAATCTTTGACCGGTTTTAGCAACAACACTTTGACCTCTTTAAGAAACAAGGAAAACAAGGAAGTTGCGGCTTGAAGTGAACCCAATCATGTAGCTTTCATGTAGTTTATTAAGGCAGAAGCAAAACTAAAAATGAAAATAAAGAAGCTGTCAGCTGTTTTAAAGAAGAAAGGAAGAAGATAAGACCAAAAATAAGCAAAGTGATAGAAATTGAGTAGAGGAAGAAGATTGAATTCGGTCATGAAGATAAGAGGATGAGATGGAAGTTTTTGGATGTATTGGAGAGGGGATGGGCGGCTGAGAAAGGAAATGGGTATGTAGGGTATCCTTTGAATATTTCAAACCCTAATAATACAAGCAAAAAGACACCATTACCCCCCTTTTGTCATATCCATAAGTATATACATGGGGATTTCATTTTTAATCTCCCTAATCCTAAGCTCTTTACGTATTTCTACTCCCTTTAACACTTAAATACATTTTTTAAAAATAAATTCCATCCTCCATCTAATAAATTTGCATCACTCCACTTCCTCACCTAGTTTATTATTATTATTTATTTTGTAATTGACTTTTGCATATTCCAATCTCACTCCTTTTAATTATTTTAATTAAAATATAATCTAATTTATCCTGATTAATTATTGATTATCTTTCTAACATAAATTTTCTTATTTTCTAATTATGGCATCATCATCTAAAAATAATGACATCAACATATCATAAAATAAGTATAATTAGACTACCAATAACTAATATTAATTATAAAATTTACTAAGTCAATATTCATTTTTACTTTACATGTCCTAATTCCTTAATATCACCTCAAAATAGTCGCTTAAATAAATACGACCTAATTTTGATGTCATAAATAAATTTTAAATCCAAAAATTTCAAAATGTACATATATCTAATTTAAGTTAATAAAAGCACAATGGTCAAAGCCATTCAATCAAATTCACTGTATATAACTCAAAATCCACATTTTAGTGCCGTTTAAAATCTGTTTTAGGGGTTACAGCAAAATTTTCAATATCCTCTTTTAAGCTTTAAACTCAATTTTTATCATAAACTTATCACCATAATCATAATTTCATATCATTATCATAACAGTAACATAAAAAAACACAACATAACATCAATTTATGAATGCACAATAAACCACTAAATACAGGATGTGACATCTTTTTCATCAAATATCTGAAAGATATTTATAGGAGTATGAAAGCTAAAAATATGAAAAAATATGGGATTGTAGCTTCCTACAAGTGAATTGTGCCATATGCAATATGATATGCACCATACATAAAAAATATATATGATGTGCATGAGTTACTATATACCTAAGGGGATGTGTACCCTATGCTAAAGTGAAAGCTCACATGCAAAATGTAGAAATAGCATGTAGCACACATTAACTAAGAACCAAAGAGAGGCCACTCACATCACATAAGATTTTCTAACATGTATAGACTCGTAAAAATTAAAAGTGAGATGTGCCATAGGCTAGGGACACTCGTGAGGTGCCAAAATTTATGTATGCAACTTAAAACTAAGTTCATGGATCAACACAAAGCTAATTTAATAAAAATATGAAAATGCAACATGTAATGAAAATTCAGAGTCAATAGTTTACCCCTTAATTAGGTCATTTTTAAGTCATATGAGTGGAATTTGATAAAATGAAGCTTAATCATATCATGAATTTTCATCCAAAGGTAGAGGGATAGTGCTTAATCAGTTATGATAAGGCGCTTATATTAAGCTTGATGAATATGGCTAAGAATCAATCATTTGGATTCATTATATTAATATTGATCAAATGATAATGCTTGTGCCAAGACCTATAATGCCAATTCTATAACTGAGAGACCAGTGCTCAAATAAGAAAGTCAAGATCAACTCATTAAGGATGCTTATGTTAAGGCTTGTAAACCTAATTTTATGATTAGGAGCTTAATGTTTAGGCAAAATGATTAGGGTCAATCAAGAAGTGATGCTCATGCTGAGGTGTTCTAATCCAATTATACAATTATGAGTTTGGTGCTCAGATAAAGTGATCAAGATTGATTGGGAAGCTATGATTATACTGAGGTTTGCTAACCTAATTATATATTTGGGAGCTTAATGCTCAAGCTAGGTGATCAAGGTTGATCAGTGGTCAACTGTTGGACTTATGGCTTTTTGCGAGGCTTATGAATCATCCAAAGATTGTGCTTAGATGCCCATTACTTAGGGTTTTAGGAAATCAATGCTTGAATCTTAGTGATCACAGGTGGATCTGTTGATCAATGGTTAGATTGGTATGATCAACTACTTGATCAAAGGTGATCAACTGCTAGATCAATGCTCATTATCATTCTATATGTGCTTTCAATCCAAAGCTAGCATTTAGACCCTATTCTCTTGAGTTTTTGGCCAATTGTTTGACCATTGGTCAAAGGTTTAATAAAAATTGATCATATATTATATCAATTTTGTATCTTTAGTAATATAAAAATATATAATTTATTAGTGAAATTGGAATTAAAATGAGTTTTAAAATCTACTTGAATTTTGAGCACCACTCTACAGGCCTTTAGTGAATGTTATCATATTTTCCAGATGCTTGATGAATGTATTGATTCTTACCAAGAGGTCATCGCTACCATTAGAAGAGGAACTACAAGGTATACTTAAAGCTACTCAAGAAAGATTATCCTTCTACTTTAGGTATGTAATTACTGTTAATTCCAATGTTGTTTCTAATAACAAAAGTTGGGTATTAGATATTGGTTATGCATCTCATATCTTTTATGATTTTTAAGGATTAAGCAACAGGAGTAAGCTAAGTAAGAGTAATGGAGACATGCATGCTACTAATAGAGCAAAGGTTATTGTATTAGAAATAGAAACTTATATTTTGCATTTAACATTTAATCTAAATTTAAAAATTAATAATTATTATTATGTTCCAAGTTTATATAAGAATCTCATTTCAATATTTTATCTAGTAGAACAAGGTTTTAATAGTTCTATTAATGGTAATGATTGTTTTATTTTTAAGGATGGTATATTTTAATGTTCAACAAATGTTGAAAATGGAATTTATGTACTATATAATTCAAACCTCATTTACAATGTTCAAACTAAAAAGATCAAATATAACAATCCTAATCCACTTTATTTATGGCATTATCATCTTGATAATATAAATATCACTCATATGTCTAAGTTATATAAACTTGGTAACTTGTGTTCATCTGATTTTGAATCATATGAAACATGTAAATCTTGTTTTTTAGGTAAGATGATAAAATCAACCTTTAAAGGAAAAGGTGAGAGAACTAAAGAGGTATTATAACTCATACATTCATATGTATGTGGTCCTATATCTACACATACAAGAGGTGAATATAGTTACTTTATTACATTCATTGATGATTATTCTAAATATGGATGTCTGTACTTAATTAAGTATAATTCTGAAGCCTTTGAAAAGTTCAATGAATTCAAAAATGAAGTTGAAAAATAACTTGGTAAGAGTATTAAAGCTCTTTAATCAGATTAAAGTAGTGAATGCTTAATCCAAGAGATAATAGTAATAGTAGTAGGGTTGAACTTATGAAGTTCAACAATCATAAAATGAAGAAAATCAACTAGTTAATTCTATTGATGCTTTACATGATGATGTAGAAATAGCTCCTATGGAAACATAAGATCTTAGATGCTTAACTAGTGTAAGAGTTATCCCTAGAAAGTATAGATTCCTTGTTCATAAAAATAAGAAAGTTCCATTTATTGAGAATGATGAGCCGTTAGACTATGAGAAAGTTCTCAAGAGTTCAGAATATGACTTGTGGTTAAAGGCCATTCAATTTAAAGTGGATTTCATGTATCAAAACTGAATTTGGACCTTGGTTGATCCACATAAGGGGATTAAGCCTATTGGGTGCAAATGGATCTTCAAGAAGAAGATAACCATGGATGGTAATGTTGTTACCTATAAAGCTCGCTTAGTAAAAAAAAAGGTTATCATGATAAGCAAGGATTTGATTATGATGAGACTTTTTCACTTATAACAATGCTTAAATTCATTAGAATTTTACTTGTTATTATTGCTCATTATGATTATGAGATATGGAAAATGGATGTGAAGATAACTTTTATTAATGGAAATTTGCTTGAGTAGGTGGATATGATATAGCCTAGTGGTTTTGTTTTATATCCATTAATAGCAATACAATATGCAAACTTTAAAGATCCATTTATGGATTGAAGGAAGCATCTAGGAGTTGGAATATCCATTTTGATGAAGCAGTTAAAGACTTTGGCTTCATTCAAAATGTTGATGAACCTTGTATTTACAAGAAGAATATTAAGAGTACAATTACTTTCCTTATATTGTATGTAGATGACATACTACTCATAGGAAATGATATATCTTTTTTATAGAATATAAAAGTATGGTTCTCTAAATAATTCTTCATGAAAGACCAAAGAATCTATAGAGATAGGATAAGGAAGGTAATTAGTCTTTCACAACCTTCATATATAGATAAAGTGCTAAAGAGGTTTAATATGGATCTTTCAAAGAAGGGTCATATTCATATAGTTCATGGGAAATATCCTTTTAAGGCTTATGTTTAAAGATACAAGAAGAGAAATATCACATGACTAGGGTTCCATATGCATCCGTAATTAGATTCATCATGTATAATATGTTATGTGCTAGACTTAATGTAGCATTCTTGTTGAGTGTTACAAGCATATTTCAATCCAATTATAGAGATGAATATTGGGTTACTATTAATAATATCTTTAAGTACTTGATAAGGACTAAGGATATGTTCTTAGTATATGGAGAGGATGATTTACAGATAACTAGAAATATGGATGTTAGTTTTTAATCAGTTGACAATAAATCATTATCATGTTATATGTTTATAATGAATGATGGAGCTATCATTTGGAAAATTTCTAAATAAGAAACTACAATAGATTCAAATATAGAGGCATAATACATTATAACATCTGATGTAGGTAAAGAAGCAGTTTAGATTAGGAAGTTCATTCATGAACTTGGAGTAGTTCCTCATATTGCTAACCCTATTCCTCTACTATGCAATAATAATGGAGCTATAATATAAGCAAAGAACCCTAGGTCTCATTAGACATTCAAACATGTATTTAAGAGATACCATCTAACTAGAGAGATCATTAGTAGATGAGAAGTAGAGGTTAATATAGCTCCCACAAAATAGAAAATTACAGACCCTCTCACTAAGGCATTAATACAAAGCAAGCATGATAGACATGTAGCTTCAATAAGTTTGAAGTTCATGTATGATTGGCTCTAGTAGAAGTTAGAGTTTGTTGGTGTATGCTCAAAAGCATCATGATTCACATATAATTTTGTAATTAAATATTTAATCAATAAGAGGAATTATTCATTATTTTAGTGTAGTATATTATATATTTATTTTACTTAGAGTTTTAAATTAAATAATAAAGTCCAAGATATTAGAACAAGACAAGGGAAACTCATAAAAAGTTTATGATATGAGATTTTTATTATATGTAAATGTTCAATATCTAGATAACCTTAATTATAGTATTAATAAGAATGGACATTATTAATGTAGGTAAATCAACATATATTGTACTTCCTTTAAAGGGTGATTCTCATTCATTATGATATGAGTTATCTAAAGTAAACATATGAATGAACAATATAGTACTGGTTCATTGGAGGCCTTGCTAATGAGATTTCATATGGATGATTGATCTATGTATATGAAACATAAATCTCACTCATATCAATAGTGTAAATATCCTTAAACTTTATATATCAAGGTTATCTAACCATGGATTACTTTGACTCATATGTTTTATTCCTCTATTAGAGGCATTCATAGTTAGGAGGTTGGGTATAATATGTAGTTGAAGATATTTATATATCAATAAATGATTCACCACCCCAAATTAAATGTAGGGGTTTTATCTTAGTGATGCTTGTACTAATCTTTGATTTAAGAATCTCTTGTCAAAGTGGAATGCTTAAAAGTGAATAAGTGTCACATGGATATTTTGGGAATAAAGATTATAATACACGAAATATCAAGTTTAGGGCATGATCTATCATATATGATCATGCATTGACTTGGCGTTAATCCATACTCAAACCTAAATGAGATAGTGGATGGTTAAACGAATTTATTGTAACGATATCTGATATGAAAGGGTTATAGTCAAACTGATGACCTTTTGACATTTGAGTAGTCATGATGTATGACTAGATGCCACTCTTGACTTACATATGATATTATTAAATGAGATTTAATAACATTATAATATGTTGCCAACATGTCTAGAACCCAAAAGGTCACATAAAAGTCAGGGGACTAATAATAAAGAAATAATGGTGATTTAATATGAGATATTATTTCATGGTTATAAGATAACTTGGATTTTTCATATTAATTGGATAAATAATGAAAAGATATTTGATTTGATACCAAGATCATACAATTTTGATAAGTAAAACTCCAAATATGTATAATACAAGGTTGTATGTGCATTGCATATGCCATACATGTGATTTACCATGTGCATAGGTCACATAACTTGCACATATATGAATTGATAGAAAGAAGGAGGGTCATGTAATTGTCACATGACTTAATTAGGATTTTAGATGGGTTAGACACATCATATGCTGATTACATTAAGTCAGCTTATGTGTCATGACATATCAGTTGTTAAATTAACCTTAGTTGCCATGTAAGTCTTATGACTTATTATAACCTAATTTTAAGTTACATAAAGGTATATTTCTACCTCCCTCTTCTTATTTATATTCTCTCATATAAAAGATAGAAAAATTTGAAGCTAAAAGATAGAAAAATTTGAAGCTAAGCAAGCAAGGAACATTGGATTTAAGAAAGGGTATTCAAGAATTTGAAAATAATATATCATCCATTCTTCTCCTTTTATTTTATGCCTACTAGTCTTTGAAATAATTTTGTAATTCAATTACTTATCTGATTCTATAACTTATATGGATAGTTTAGAGATCCTGTACATTACAGATTAGAAAAGTTTACAATAACTTTTATCACGAATAAGAACGAAGGAGATCAGAAATTATGGAAGTGTTACTAAATTGAATGCCTTTTCTTATATTTTATGTTTTATTTGATGAATTTGATTGTAATGATTCATATAAAAAATGTTTTACAATTGGTTTTCAACATGATTTTAGCTTAAAGAAATTTTGATTTTGACTTCTTTATACTCCAAATTTTTATGCAAAATTTTAACCATTTACTCCTTCATGTGTTAACTAAGTTTATATTAAAAAATAATTACTTGGTCCTTCAAAAAAATTAGAGAAAAAAATCATTTTCTATTTGCATGTCAAAAATTGAAAATACCAAATGTGGTTTATACATTGTTATTGATATTCTTATGTGTTATTGCATGTTTAATTATTTAAACATATTTTGATTCAATTTTAATATGTTAACATGTTAATGGAACATTGAGAATGCACATTAATTTAATTAATAAATTTAATTGTAATGAATTAGATTCATTAATTAGTTGAAAATAAAATTTTTATTAATTTTAAGAATTAATAATAATTTTACTTATAGTAGGACTTTTATACAAATCAATTTTGACATGAAAAGGGAATTTGATTAGTTTTATGTTTTATATTTGGTTTTGATTTCTATATGAAATATTAATATTTAAATGAGATTTGAATATTAATATGATACTAGTTGGATAATCATTTAATATGATAAGTAATTTATTGAATGAAATCAAAATAAGAACCAAAGTAACATGTTTTAAAATTTCAAGCCAAAATGTTTAAGATAAAAGTGTTTGTTTTAAAAGGAAAATTGAATAATTAGAGAGAATTACATTTTATATATTATCAAATGTATGAATGAATGGATATATGGCATAATGATGATTATGGACTAAGCCCATTAAGATTGAGCATATGCATTATTTTTACATTTTTACATGTACGTCCTGCCTTTCTTTAAAACTCCTTTTGTACTTCTCATCTCATCTACTCCTCCTAAATGTAATTTGGGGTTTCTAGTTTGAAATATGTAATTAAATTCAAAGGTTGTAAAAGAAGAATCAAAATGAAGTAAAAGGAGCATAAGGAGCAAGGTATACCAAAAGGAACTCTAAGATGAAGTTTGGAATATAATAGATTTCACTTTCAAACTTTTATAGTTTCTAATTCATGCATTTCCTAAGTTTGACCTAAGTAAAATGTCAAGTCCATAATCATCATGATTTTAATTTTTATATATAAATGTTCGAGATGCATAAGCATGACGTAGTAGGCATAATCCAGAATCACACATAGTGAACAAGATGCACATACCCACCTTGTATGTTTAATCATATAAAAGGAAAAAAACCCCTCAAAAGGAATACTATATCTAAGGCCTTCCTTTTTTAAGAATAAGGGTGGAGAGCTTCATCTCATTTTAGTTGGTAGGCATACCCAAGCCTGTTTAACATAGGGTATACCCAAGTTTTTAAAAATAGGTTGGATTTAAATGAAATATATTATTTGTTGAGCATAATCAAGCTAATAAATCTTATAGGTTGGTTTCAAGAATCATGTTATGAGATAACCTAAGCAACAAGAGTTGATAACCCAATCATTCAGTAGTTATATGGTCATACAATTTATATGAAATATCTACCAATTGATATTAAGTTTCAATTTTTTAGGTATACCTAAGATTAGCATTTAATGGTCATTGGATACTGACCCACTAAGCAAAGCAAAGTGTGACTTTCCTAGATTGATAGTTAAGGAATATTTATTTGAAATAAAATAATGTGATAAAAACAAAATCAAAGACTTTATTATGTATTTAAATCACATGATACTTCAATTAATACACTACTTTCCTCTTTTCTTCAAATTTTTAGTGGCCTAAAAAGTTGACCTATGTTTAGAACACAAGTTCAATGGATCCAACTACATTAATTGGATTTACCAAATCAAAATAGTTTTGAAGGATAAATAGATAGCTCATGTTTTAGATTAGAATTATCTACACCAACCAGTTGCTAACTCCTTTGATGCTATAAGACAAGCATATGAAAAGTTCAAGAGGGAAGACGAGATGGCCATTGACCGCTGGAACAGGAATTGCAAGGTATACTTAGAGTAGCTCTAAAAGGATTGTCCTTTTGCTTTTAGGTATGTATGTAATTAAGGTTAATTCTAATGTTATTTATAATAATAAAAGTTGAGTATTAAATACTAACTATGAATCTCATATCTATTATGATATGTAGGGACTAAGCAGCAGGAGAAAGCTAAGTAGCAATGATGCAGACAATCATGTTACTAATGGAGTAAGGGTTGCTACATTAAAAATAAGAACTTATATTTTTCATTTAAGTTCTAACTTAAATTTAGAACTTAATAATTGTTATTATGTTTTGAGTTTATATAAGAACCTTATTTTAGTATCTTGTTTGATAGAATAAGGTTTTAATATTTTGATTAATGGTAGTTGTTGTTTTATTTTGAAGGATGGTATATTTTAATGTTTAGAAAATATTGAAAATAGAATTTATGTACTGAATAATTCAAACCTTATTTACAATGTTTAAACTCAAAGGATCAAATATGATGATCCTAATCCACTTTATTTATGACATTATTATCTTATCCATATAAACAACACTCATATGTCTAAGTTACATATACTTGGTAACTTAGGTTCATTTCATTTTGAATCATAAGAAGCATGTGAATCTTGTTTATAAAGCAGGATGACAAAATCAACCTATAAAGGAAAAGGTAAGAGAACCAAAAAGGAATTAGAATTTATACATTTAGATGTATGTGGTCCTATGTCTACATATATAAGAGGGGATACAACTACTTTATTACATTTATTAATAATTATTCTAAATATGGATGTCTGTACTTAATTAAGTACAAGTTTGAATCCTTTGAAAAGTTCAAAGAATTCATAAATGAAGTTGAAAAATAACTTGGTAAGAGTATTAAAGTTCTTTAATTAGATTGAGGTGGTGAATACTTGAGCTAAAAGTTTTTAGACTATCTCATAGATAATGGGATATTATTTTAATGAACACCTCCATATACACCACATCATAATGGTATATTTAGTAGGAGGAATTAAACTCTATTAGATATAGTTTGGTCAATGATGAGCCTTGCAGACCTACCCAAATCATTTTAGGGTTATATACTGGAGATTGTTACACATATTTTGAATAAAGTTCCATTTAAATTAATTGATGTTACTCCATATGAGATGTTGTTTAACAAGAAACTTATGCTTTCTTATATTAAGGTATGGGGTTGTCCTACTTATGTAAAGAGGACAATGTCATATAAGCCAAAGACTAAATATGATAAATGTTATTTTATGGGTTATTCTAAGGAAACCATAGGATACTATTTCTATCATCCTTTAGAATAAAAGGTGTTTGTTTAAAAGCATGTTATCTTCTTAGAGAAAAAATTTATTCTTAAAGAAGATAGTGGGAGTAGGGTTGAACTTTATGAAGTTCAACAACCATAAGAAAAAGTAAATCAATCAATTGATCAAACTAATGCTCTACATGATGATGTAAAAGTAGTTCCTATGAAAATAGGAGATCCCAAATGCTCAACTAAAGTAAGATTTGTACCTGGGAGGTATAGATTCCTTATACATAATACAAGGTTGCAATTTTGATAAGTAGAACTCCATATATACTTGATACAAGGTTGTACTTGTATTGCATGTGCTATGCATATGATTTATCATATACATGGGTCATATAACTTGCATATGCATGAATTGATAGAAAGAAGGAGGGTCATGTAATTACCATATGACTTAATTAGGTTTTGTGATGGGTTAGGTACATCATATGTTGATTGGATTAAGTTACCTTATGTATCATGACACATAAGCTGTCCAGTCAGCCCTAGTTGTCATGTAAGCCCTATGACTTATTATATTTTAATTTTAAGTTATAGAAAGGTATAGTTCTGCCTCTTCTTCTTCTTTTATTATAGAAAAGAATAAAAAATTTGAAGCTAAGCAAGCAAGGAATACTCGAATTCAAGAAAGAACATTCAAGAATTTGAAAATAATGTACCATTCATTCTTCTTCTCCTTTTATTTTATTTCTCCTAATCTCTAAAATAATTTTGTAATTCAATTACTAATTTGATTATCTAACTTGTATATGTAGTTTGGAGATCCTCTATGTTGAAGATTAGAAAAGTTTACTACAACTTTTTTAACATACAAGAATAAAGAAGATTAATAATTACATAAGCATTATTAAATTGAATGTCTTTTCTTCTATTTTATATTATTTTTTATGAATTTGATTACAATGATCCATGTAAAAATACATTTTATAAAAAAATTTTAAAATGTTTTTCCTCTACCATATACACATTTTTATTCCAATAGACCACTCCTTCAAAGTTGAAGGTAGTTGTTTTTAGACTATTGACATATTTTTTATTTATTAATCCATTGAGCTATAGGAATCTAATGTTAGAACCTATAGTAGATCAAATGGAATAAGGTTGAACCCTTTTTTGATGTTCATGGTTGAGATAATTATAGGGCTAGATAGAGTGAAGTAGGGATGGTCTAAGTGCTTTAATGGTGGTATATTGCGACTTCAGGTAAATCATCTAAGCCACCTTTATAGGTTTTTAACTTAAAAAATGTTGTATTCTACCTTAATTTTTAAATGAGTCACTTTTTATGAGATTTTTGGCTCATTAGACCTATATCATTTTTTAGACCTTAATTTTTACCTAAATTACCTTTTTCGATTTTCAACTTAATGGATCACTCTAATTTTCACTTGAGTTACCTTTTACAAGGTTTTCAACTTAAAAAGCTTTTATTTTTATTTATTTTTATTATTTATTATTTTTATTTTTTCAACTAGATTTAGCTTCAAGAGAAGTTAGTGATTTTGGCACTACCAGTGGGTGATCCATAAAGGTACAGTCCTCAGAGCCACATGAGGAAAGATTGCACCTTCAGTAAGGCAAAGACATTAATATTGGATAGTTGGACTCAATGCATGAGAACCATCTTAGAGAGTAAGGTTAAGTGGACCTATACATGGTGGTATATTAAGCATATGACAGTAAGGATGTATATTGATTATATCCTATTACTTGTATTGAGAGCATACACTCATTATAATGCTACTAGAGTTTACTGCTATTATGGCTATAGACAGACCATCCTTTATTCATTATCAAAGTTTGAGGGAGGATGCCTACTAACTTACCTTTTAAAGCATGTAGAAAGGATATGGCCTCATCATCATATTATATGGGTAATCTAAGGAGTTAGATATGCTATGGATGATGAGTATAAGTTATGGATTTTATGCCATACTTAGGTTTCTATTCTATAAAGATATTAGGTTACAAAGGTAGTAATTGTATACAATAGAAGAAAGAAATGCTTTATGTTTGTAATTTGTATTACTTCTTATTAAGTTTATGGACATGCATTCCATTTACATTATTGATATTAAAGCATTAGCTTGAAAATATGAAGACTAATATAAAATGTTTAATAAGCATTAAACTTAACTTCTTTTGTTAACTAGTCTCATGTAAGATTTTCTGATTAATTATTTTAATGCTCTTTTTTTTACTTCAGAGCTCTAACTTTTGTATGAGTCATCTTGGTAGATTTTCAACTCATCAAGCATTCATTATTTTTTTATATCTTAACTTTTGCATGAGTCACCTTTGTAGGTTTTCAACTCATCAGAAATTATTGCTCTCCAAATTTGAGATATGGATTATGCCTTTATTTAAGATCTTCTTAACTAAGAATAAACCTTCCTAGTTAGGGTTGAACTTCTACACGGGTCTTAGATAGGTATTCTAACTTGCTTCAAAACAATATAACCTTCCTAAATTACTATAGGCTTGACCTTGTTAAATGTATTATCTATCTGCTTCTTATAAAGCTGTAAATGATATAAAGCCTTTAATTGCTTTTCATCAATGGTTGTAAGCTACTCGTACTTGACTTTTTTTCCACTCAATTTCTAGCAACTGAGTTTCAAAAATAACCTAAAGTTACTTTAGTTCCACTTCTATAAGTAATACCCCTTATATCCTATAAACTATAGAGTATGGGGTAGTACCCATAGGACATCTTGCAATAGTCTAATAACCCTACAAGGTAAATGATAGCTACTTATACCAATCTTAGTAGTTATACTCTATATTGGCCATGATTTTCTTAATAGTCTTATTAGCTGCTTTGATTGCTCCATTTACTTGAGTGCGATATAAAGAAGACTGGTGATGTTTGATCCCATGCATTTTTAGGAAATCAATAACCTAACCTTACAACTACACTCCATTATTATATATCAAGTGGTAAGGAACCCTCTAATGGTATATGAAATTCTTTTTAATGAATGTGATGACTTGCTTTGTCGCTAGTTTACTATAGGATTCTGCCTCCACCTATTTAGAGAGGTAATCAACAATGACTGGTATGTACCAATGCCCATTATAAGCATTTAGATGTACCTCACCTATGATATCTATTCTCTAAGTTGAGAATGGTCATGATGTTGTCAAATTCTACAACTAGATCAAAGGAATGTGGCTTAGATCTCCATGTATCTGACATTCATGATACCTTTACATAAATTGTATGTAGTCTATCTTGATGTAAGATCTTTTTGTATAGAGTAAATCCATTTATATGAGACCCACAGGCACTAACATACACTATCTGTATGACTATTTCAATCTCCTTCTTTGATATCCATCAAAGTTGTAGACTATCAATTATTCTTCTATATAGAACACCCTAATGCTAGATGAAGTTAACTACCAACCTTCATAAAGCTAGCTTATCAGTCTTGTTTGCATCTTTCAACTAAGCATCAATTCTCAAGAAATTCATGATATCAGTATACCATGATGAATCTTCATGCTAATTTAATATCATAATCTATTCCCTCTCATAGTAAAGGATTCTTGACTATTCAATAATTATTAGCTAAATTTGACTCTATGATCATTCATACACCAAGGCTAGTATGAGGTGTAGGTAATCTCCAAGGTCGATCATTTATGCTAAATAATACTTGGAGAATGCTTAATGAGATTGAAAGTAATATAATACTTGGAGATTTCCAAACAACTTCAAGGAATTTGGCATCCAATTGCTTTCAAATGCCTTCATTAACCTTTGAGCCCATTTTAGTGGGAGCTAATATAGCTTCTATTTAATAGGTTTACACCTAGGCTTGATCAAAAATTTATGTTTTATAATAGTTTTATCAACATCCGATATATCTTTATAACCTAGAGCAAAGACTTTTATTTATTATTTTAACACTGATTATTTTTACTTGCTTATCAGGAGTTAAATATAATGCAATATAAATAAGAGAAGACCTATCATCTATTCCAATGTTAACAAGTTTAATGCATGATGCATTAATGTTAAAAATGTTCATGCATAATGTCATTAGAATACATATCATATATATAAGCAAAATTATTTTCCATTACATTAAATTTAGATGGGATTACATAATTATTAAAGATAATAAAAATAGAGACATTAGTGTCCTCATACATAAGTTTATCAAATGAATTTTCCAGTAGGCTAAAGATGTCTTGGTAGACCTTCTTTAGCATAACATCACTAATATCTAAGCTTTATAACTTATCCTCTAGTATGATAACTATGATAAGTTTTAGGTCAACATGATTAGTAGTGAGATTAGCAACATCTCCAAAGGCTTAGAAGTTATCAATAGACTTGATTGGAGAGGAAATGGTAGTGATCTTTCTCTTTAGATTTATCAAGACTGATAAATTATAAACATCACCAAAGATGATAAACTATTTATTAAAGAATCATATAAGCATGGCAACTTAAGAGCATTGTCATATTAAGTCTCACTTTAAATAAATGTAACCACCTCAAACTCCTCTAGCTTATCAAAAGTAAGAGGATCAAATATAATGTAGTACCTCTCTTCATGATAATGAGAATAGTGAACTCAACGAGACCTTGTTGGTAGCGACTCAATCCTTTCTAAGAATAAAGTTCATATTCTCCATCATCTTTTCCATAATAATACTTAGTTGGTATGAGTGTGATTCTAGTTCCTAGATGGCAATGATTTTAGGACCAATCATGAGTGGTACATCCTTTCTAATGCAAGTTAAGGCAACCTTATCATTAGTGATAATAGTCACAATGTCATACCCACACTCATAACATCCTTTGTGTGCTTGTATTTTATGCATGCATTATGATGAAGGAATGATGAAAGTATGAAATGCATGGTAATGTTATGATTATGAATACTTTGAATTGATATATATGCCATTAAATTGCCTTAAGATGTGCATTGGAAGTGGTTATGCGCATGGTCTTTAATAATGCTCAATTGTGGAATTAAGATGTAGAATGTGACATCTTGGCATGCTAGACATGTTATTGTATATGAGTGCACATGATAAAATGCATGAAAGGAAGTGGTGGTGAAGTTAGAATTAAGTAAATGTTAAGAAACGATTTAAGACATAAATGTCATTTTATGAAAAGAGAGGGGTAATTTTGGAAACTAAAAATATTTATGTATGTGTATACTTATGTGCATGTATGAATGTATGACATGTATGTTATGTATGATCATGGTATGAAATTAGGTAGAAAGTAATTAATTAAAGGAGTAAGAATCCAATTGGAGTAAGGAATTTATTATATATTGACAAGTGTCAATATACAATTGGCTCTTTCTTTAAAATTTTTAAAAATAAGAAAATAAATCATAAATAGGAAATAAGATAAGGGAAAAGGGGATTTACCATTCCAAAACTCTAAACATACGTTCACTTCTTCTTCCTCCCCTTCTTACACTTCAAACTTAAAGAAAATCCTAAACCTAAGGTAATTTTCATGGAAATTCTATATTTAAGGGGTTCTCAAGCTTGTTCTCTTCATATGTGTGCTTATTGCTTTATATTCTTTGAAAAAATTAATGTATGATCATGCAGGGTTTCTGCTAGCATGAAGAATTTGAAGTAAATGAAGGAAAAATGATGAATTTAATGAAATACGTGCTTAAGCATGCTTAACATGCTATCTTAGTGTAACCAAAATGAAGTTGTGTATGTATATGCATTTTCATACAAACCCTAGCTTGAATATGATGTAATTAACTCCTAATTTATTGTGTAATGTATGAATGATGACTATGGGGTGATGAAATGTCACACCCGCACACACATAGCTTGGACAATTCATAATTGCATTACATGATATATGAATATTTGATGAGTAGAGATTGTTATTTTGGTATTGCTAAAGGCTTGATTATCGAAATTGATGAGTTGTTATACTTTAAGCATTAATTTATGATGAAGTGTTATTACTAATTAAGCTGATTAGTGAAAATGCGATATTTGATTATAATTAGATGCAATTAGTTTAGTTAATATTTTGGGTGAATTAAATAAATAAGATATAATTTTATCTTATTTAAATTGTTAAGTATTTTAATTATTTTAATTAAATAAGTTTATGTTTAATTATTTTAGTAAATTTTATAATTTTTATTATTATTGTTGTATTAAGTAAGTTAATTATTTAATTATTTTTCTTAATTTATTTATTTCTGTTATGTATTAATTAAGTAAGTTACTTAATTAATTATGAGATTTTATTTGTTAAAAAGGGGATTTGATAGAGTAATTAATTATTTAATTAATTAAATTATAATATTAATATTATAGTAATTGAATATTAATTTATTTATAGTTTTAAAGTTA
>CANYBF010486632.1:0-10134 GCA_948192965.1 Dalechampia spathulata
GACCTCTTTGGAATGATTGATTTCTCTTCTCATAATTGTTGTTATTGATTCTCCCTCTTTCATTTTGGCTGCGACCTCATCCTCGACCTCGACCACATCCTCTTGCTTGATTTTTATCTCCGTCATCATTCTTCAACGTCACTTTGGCTTTAAGAGCTTGTTCCAAAGTGTCTTCTTGTCTCCTTTTAATCTTCTCTTCATGAGCTTGCAAAGAACCTTCCAATTCTTTAGCAGTCATAGAGTCTAAATCTTTCGACTCTTCTATGACACAAACAACATAATCAAATTTAGGAGTTAAAGAACGGAGAATCTTTTCTACCACTCGTACATCCTCCATATTCTCTCCATATCTTCGTATTTGATTTGCTATGGCCTTCACCCTCGAACAATAATCTGATGTTGATTCAGATTCCTTCATCTTTAATGCTTCAAATTCACCCCTCAGTGATTGAAGTCTTACTTTTTTCACTTTATCAACACCTTGAAAAGATTTTTCTAAAATCTTCCAAGCTTCTTTCATCGTCGTAGCATCCGCCACCTTTTCAAACATTAAATCATCCAAACATTGATGGATGAGAGTGAGAGCTTGTTGATCTTTCTTTTTTAACTTGGCAAAAACATCCTTCTCATTTTGAGATAGACTCTCTTCATTTTCAGGCTTCTCAAAACCGTTTGCTACCATATCCCACACATCTTGAGAGCCTAGCAATGCTCTCATGCGAAGACACCATTTTGCATAATTTTCTTTGGTAAGACGAGGGAATGTGAAAGGGGTTGCTCCGTTGCTTGCCATCTCTCAAAATCTTTAAATTGTTTTTTTTTTAAGGAATCATGCTCTGATACCACTTTGTTAGAAAGGAAGATAGAAATAAATATGGAAGAGAAGTCTGTATTCATATTAAAATGAAAAACATAAGCCTATTTATAGGCATACAAAATACATAACTTAAAAAACACATCTTTTCCTAAAAGTCATAAAAACTAAAAGATATCTTTCTTTCTAAAGGATATGAAAGCCAAAAGACATGTAGGAACGTAAAAGACATGACTATTAAAAAATAATTAATTTTAAATTATTAATAACAGAAAGACCTTTAGTTAAGGGTTTTCTAAGATAGCTAATAGTTAACATAAAAAATGTTTGCTCCTGAATGCCTAAAAGAATAAAAATATGTTGCAGTCAGATTAGTTGATTGGACTTGATTGAAGCAATGAGCAAATCATACATTTCCTAAAGACATTGAAAGCAATACATTGGTTATCGCTTGCTAAGTTTGCATGCCTGACCAACCATCAAGCATATAAAAGAAAAAAGGCTGTTACATATTACTTTTACAGTGATCATGTTTGCGGAGCAAGTCTTTGAACTAAAAATAGCTAAAGTTCAATCTTACCATCCATTTCTTGCACGGTCAAACCTGCTTTTTCAATTAAGTTGATTAGGAAAGACATAAGATTTGGGAATCCCTTAGACAAAAACCAATGCCGTTTTCTATTTACCATTAAACAAATAACATTTATCGTACAAAATTTTTTCATATTAAATAAGAGTTACAACCAAATTGAAATAAATATAATATCTGTTTGAAACCCAATATCACATAATATATTAAGCTAAAATATTTCAGTTCCAAAAGAACAACTAAAATATCTCACCTAAAATTTGATTTAGCCAACTACGGATGAAACTAAAAACTTTTGTAATCCCACACAAGAGGACCACTACCATGAGAAGGAAGTAACATGTAGGTAGTGACCATAATCCATAATTTTGTAAGATATTATCAAGCATTCCGTGGAACATAACAAAATGCTTCTTGTATATCAATATAAAGAAACATTGACAACATTACAATTAAAATTATCATAAGCAAATCTAGAAAATTAGTTAAAGAAAAGGAGTGCAACTTTAAAACAACATTTTACTCTCAAAAACACACTGGAGTACAAGGGAAAAATGTATATAACATTCATTCACTCGCCACTAACCATTTCAGATTTAACTTCATCCAAGTGCTTAGCCAAGTCAACATTAGATCTCATGCTTTCAACTTCTTAAGCATGTTTTTTCTCCTTTTCCAATTATGATATTCTCTTAATCTTTATTGATACCTCAGTGCTCTGTGGATTGTACTATAAAATTGTTTGGAAAAAAAGCCATGGCCTATAATCATTTGAACAGGAAAACCAGAATATTATAAAATTAAATGCTCCAGCCATAAAAAGATACCAAAAAACTTAAGATCAGATTTGCAATCATACATCATCATACCTTTCCATGGCTTCTAATAAACACCCTTTCTTGAAATATCCTTGGTAGAATTGAAGTATCAACGTGATGATCAATTTGGGATATTAAAAGCTGTTGGAACTCATTTGAAAGCTATTCCAAAAAATAAGCTATCCCACATCACTTTCCCATAATATCAAAATTGTATTTAAATATGGTTTTGCACCTTAGGTTCTTAATAGGCTTAGAAGTGAGCAAGGCCTCGCACATATTAAATTGGGCCAGAAAGCCCAATTTGGTGAATTTCCACCCCCTTGCTAGCATCCTGCGGACACAAATATCGTTGATTCATGGGGTCTCAATATTTAATTCATTTTATGATTTTTATCTTTAAATATTTAATTTAATTATTTTAAATTTTTCCCTTCCATAAGACTTTTACTAAGTCTTACTTTGACTCCTATTAACATTAACATAACATCTTTTTCCCTTCCTTTTCTCCACTTTCCCACGTCCTACCATCTTCCCACATCCGATTTCCAAGCTTCCATCAACCTTCCCAACGTTCACTTCATATCGAATTGCTATAAATACATACCTTCACTTCATTGTTAAACACACCAACATAAAACATTTCTCTCTTCTTCCTTTCCTTTCTTTTCTCCAATTTTGTGAGCCTTGCTTGTTTGGGTTTTCTCCTGATCAACACCTTGTTGTTCCTATTTCCTATTTGACAAAGTAGACGAGCTCATTTTACCCTATGATGATTACCATTATTCAAAAATATCCTTTAAGGGTAGTGCATCCACACAACTCGAGTTATAACTTTTGCTTATAACCTGTTTTCCACCTACCTTAACTAACAATCTTAAAGGATATCGCTATGGCTTCAAATTCTTCCATGACTACTACTATTGCTACCTCCTCTACTTCCGCTACCCTTGGAGCTATTCTTGTCACTGCTACCCCACTATCCTCTGCTACTACTAACACTTTGGCACCAATAATTGGTGTTTCTGTATTTGCAGGATTACAACCACCTCCATCACCTGTCATGATCCATGGTGTGCCTTATGCTAAGCCATTTTTGAACATTTCAAAAATTGAAGTTTTCAATCGATAAAACTTCAAAAGGTCGCAAGAAAGAATTTCTACAGTACTTGATATGCATAGAGTTGTTGCGGCCCTTACTACTGTTAAACCACCACAAGAAGCTGATCCAAAACATATAGAAGCTTGGATCTATGCAAACAAAGTATGTAGACACACTATCATCAATACTCTTTCGAATGAGTTATTTGATGTTTATTGCTCCTACAAAGAAGTGAAAGAAATCTGGGATTCAATAATCATCAAATATACTACTAAAGATATTGGAAAATAGAAGTTTATGATTAGTGACTACTATAAATAGGAGATAGTGGAAGATAAAGACATCAGAAGTCAAATTAACCAATACCATAAGTTGTTAGAAGATCTTAAAGCCGAAAACATCACTCTTCCAGAAGAATTTATAGCATGAATATTGATTAAAAAGCTACCAGGATCGTAAAAGGATTACAAACAATAATTGAAACACAAGAATAAGTAACTTTCTTTAGCAGGATTGATCACTTACATCATTATTAAAGATACAAATAGGAGAGAGTTGAAATTAACAAAAGCAAAGGAATTCACTGTAAGAGCACACTTGATGCATGATAAAAGATAACATAATAAGTACGCTATGTCACACTCCAACCCGGTGTAACATGCTCCCGTAGCATAATTAATAACCTCTTAATAAAGGAAATCATAAATTACACTACAAGCAATTTAATTTTTTTATATAAATTTACTATTTATTAGGTTCCATTGTGAAATTTAATATGTTGTTTGCTTATTGTCATAATACATCATTGCCATATTCACATAAGTATACAATACAATACTCCACAAAATTTAATACTCCCAAATGAGAAATGAAATATGGTACATAATGAGAAATGATATCTTAGAGTACGTTATAAAAGTCTAGACTGCATCTAGGATAGAGCTTTATGAAAGACCCAACCTTAGCCAACTGTAGATCAGCTACTCTTGTCATTCACCAGTTGAAATAGGTCTTGCATTCATCAAATGACAAACATTGAGTATAAAACTCACTAGTGCTATAATAATATGTACGTGACATTTCAATAGTCAATAACAACATAACAATATCAACTTTCACATAATATTCATAGAATAAGGTATCATCATCATATAACGTTAACTAACATCTTACTACATCCATTGTCATATAAAAGAATCATTGTATACATATATGTATATGATGTGTATAAATATTTGTATCATACATCCATCATCATCAATCCTTATATTTTCACCATATGTGAATGATAATGTATGCGTTTAAGAATGCAATCATGTTGTGCACTCTCCCTCAACTCTTTGTAATCTTTTATCTCATTCTAAAATATTACGCACAAATCCTTTTTTTTTACTGGGTCCTTCTAGGTACCAGTACTCAACTCCTGAAGGAGGCCAAATATTACATAACTGTAGGGTTTTATGAATCTCATCTTCCTTAGAAGAGCCATTGTATCTATATGATTCTTTTAAGGGAATCCATTAATTATATGACCTAGTACGTTTCTTTTTCTATAACATCTCTTTTCTTCTCTTATCCACCTTGTAACTTCTTTGCAATGTCATGGATATGTCTTTATGTATGAATGATTCATGCCATGATATATAAATAATGCTTTAATGCTTATATGCAATAATTTTCATATAATACCATTCACAATATAAACTCATTACTTTGCTATCAGAAGCAATCAACTGAGAAAACATCATTTCAAGACCTTTAATGGGTCAAAAAGTGAAAAGCACAAACCTGCAATGGACTTCCCCTTATCTAAACCCATTGGTGATACTTGTAAATCTTCCTTCACACCACCTATAACATTACAAAGTATCCATACTTAATAAAAGAGACAATTCATACAAAGATTCATAACACATTGCTTTCTTTCCAATCACCTTACAGGTAAGTCTATGACTTAACACAATTAAGCAATCGTAAAGGATTCTTAAGATTGTTCAACTAATACCCTACTTAAATATATATATACTTATATAATGAACATATAATTTAAGGATAAAATTAGTAACATAAAAAGATTTCAATGTATGCCAAGTTATAGGTAGAACTATATCTCCTTTTAACCATTTTTTTAACATAAAATATTTTACCTTCTAAAACATTTGCTTATTGTACAAAGCTTTTACCTTATTAAATAATCTTTAAATTAAATAATTTTTAGACCATTGAAAATTAGACTTAAATATCTTTCCAATGATATATTGCATGCCTCAAAACTCATCTGATAAGGCCTCCAAATATTGTTGACAAAATCACTCAAAACAAGCATTTAAAGTCTACATGAGTCATGTATAGCTTTACACAAGTCATGTAGAACTCGGCCCTTACCAAAAAATATATGTTTAGGATACCTGTGAGCTACACGAGTAATGGAGAGATTTACACGACTCTTGTAAGACTCATCCTCCTCCAAAAACACCCTTTTTCATCATTTTTCAACACTTAAAACACCCACAAATGGTTCCTTAAGCTTCCCAACCTATTCCCATGACAAAACACTTTAAAAACACTCCCAAAACTTGATATAAACATCATTTAAACACAATTTAAAGTTTAATCATTCATCAAATATAATTCATCATAGATTTTACTTCATTCAAATCTATCCAAGCATGAGCAACTTTACAATGATTCTGATATTCATGGACATGTAAGAATTCATTCTTCCATTAATCATTAATGATCGGGTGTCGCTTTCATCAAATTAATTCCTTACAAGCCACACGTTGGAATTATACTTTTATAGCAGTGGAAGTAAGGGTCGAATCCCATAGAGACGGCTTCAACTCACTTAATTCTTTGCATTTAAAAGTAAACAAAATGAATCAGAAAGTAATTGAGATAAATGAAGAAACAAATAAAATAAATTGTTGGAAATCAATAAAAGGTAATTCTCCCAACCGAAAGTATCAAGTATTCATTAATTGAATATGATCACGGATTCAATAATAGTCCAAAGGTAATAATGGCACTAAGCCGGTTATAGTTTACCGAGCAAGTTTTGCATGCCCCAATCTTCCCTTATTTGTAAGACACCATGAAACAAGCTCTATGAAATGCCTTTAATCCCAAGATAGACAAGGTGGAAATAGATTCTCACTAAGTCATCCTAAAATTACATTAAGAATTAGGAAGACCCAACTCTAGTTAACAGTCGTAACCCAGCATCCCTAGTGTTCAAACTAGATCCTATAACCCATAGAAATACTACCACAAATCGCAACAAGGATAGCATCATGCTTTACCACTCTAGCAAGTCAAGTGACTTTTCTGTATCAAATAACCCGTTTAGCAATATGTAGAACTTAGAAACATGCAACAGGCCTTATTTACATGCACCAGGAACAACAATGGTTCTATACGACTCAGAATTAGAGATAATAGTGCTTTGCTAATGAAATTAGAATCACTTAGATCTCACATAATCATTTAATGAATGACTTGAATTACTTCTAATTGGGAAAAACAAATCGCCTAGCCTAGCATCATTGGCAAAATAAACATAATATAAAATAAAGGAAAATGAAAACTGAAACTAAAATAAAACTGTAAAATCTGAACTAAGCTAAGAATAATATCCAAAATTGGAACTAGGAACTCTGAACCCCCTCTACATAGGAGCATACTCCTATTTATAGAAGGTAAAATAATAATTAAACTAATAAAAATAAATAAATAATAATCCTAATCTTCATATGAAAGAGTTTGCATTGTTTCCAATCACTTTTTTATCCAGCTTAAAGAGATTAAGTGCAACTAAAACTCATCCTCGTCCAATCTCTAAAATTGTCCAGGTGTTGTCGTTTTGGTGTCCCTTATGCCTGCAAGCCTTGTCTGCTTTCAGCTTGCAAGAGTTTGAGTTCGACTCAACTTCTTCTTCCCAAAATGCAATTATGATAGGTCATTTTGCCTAGCCTTATGCCTGCAAGCGATGTCCCGAAACTCTAAAATCTAAATAAGCTTTAAAACTTCCCATTTAAGCACATTTTCCAAAACTCACCGTTTTTGACCTGCAAAATACAAAATGTACGCAAGTCAACTATTCTAACAAATAAATAATGCTAAAATGGGTGCTTTGTAGGCATAAAACATGAAACTTAGATGCTCGATCAATTAAGCATAATAAACCATCTAAACACCTTTCAAACGTCATTTACAACCCTCAATCATCAACTACAATGGCTAATATAAGTGCTGTAAGTTAAGGTTTACATAGTCTTCACACATTAAAATAGAAAATGGCTTGGTTATGCATAACATCAAATTCAACACTTCTACTTTCTTATTCCTTCATCCTTCAATCCAATTATGTCTTTTATACACAATCAATACAACCCACAACAACTTACATCATGAAGAAGAAGAATAAGAAGAAGAAGACGACATACATATAGTTAAGCTAAATTAAAAGAAGTATAAAGGTTAAAATCTACCTATGCTCTTACCTTGATTTATTATTTCTCTTAGGTTAAGATGGAAAGAGAGAATAAGAAGGAGAAACTGTATTGTCTTTGTGAAGAAGAGATAAAAACCTAACTTGTTTTTTTTTCTTAATAAGATAAGTCTCCATTTTTATTTATTATTATTATTCTCACTTAAGTTAGGAAGGGTCCAATAATATATGGACACTTGGAAAACCTATACCACTTCCTTACATAATCTTATTTCCTCTCCTCCTTATCCATTAAAACATCATTATGATATCATACCACACTCACCATTCATTTTATATAAGTTGAACATAAATTCTACATAATTTTAATTTCCAATCATAACCTTAACTTGTATTATAATCCCATTTGTATCCTATCTTACCATTTAATATACCATTACTTCTAACTCTATTTTACCTTGTACTTGCTCATCTTAACCTATATATTATCATACAATAATATGCTAAACTTACTAAAGTATCACTCTTTATCTAAAGCATTCACACCTTTTAGTGCATATTCACTTCTTTCTCTACCAATTTCATTTTATATGGCATTCTTTTATCCATAGGACATTTCATTTTCCATACTTATATCTAGGGGTGAGCAAAATCTACCGGAAACCGAAAAAACCAAAAAAAATCGAGCATATTTGGTAATTTTGGTTCAGTTTTTTAGTTTAATGGTTCGGTTCGGTTATTATTTTAATTTTTTTTTGTTTTCGGTTTTCGGTTTGGTTTATATTATCAAATAACCGAGTAAACCAAAAAACCAAATAAACCGATTCCTAAAACGACGTCGTTTCATTTTATACCAATTTTTTTAATTGTACGCCCTAATTTATTTGTCTGATGGTTTGTTTTGTTTGTCACCGCCATTTCTTTCAATCGCTAATCCCTAATCCCTAATTTTTCAGTTGCTTCAAATATCACCGAATTCTTTCAATCTCTATACCCGAATTCTTTCAATTTGATGCTGCCTCATCTTTGATTTTTCAATAATCTCTTTCAAGGCAAACCACTGACTTGGAACAATCGGTAGAAAGTGAAGTTGCATTTGGTAAGAGGAAATATTTTTAGTTCATTTTATTTTACCTTCTACTCTTCCTATAATTCACTCTAGGTTTTATTTTTATCAACAAAAATCAATTTTAAATCTATGTAGTATCAAGATGATTTGGCCTCTCTGTACAGAAGATTTTTCATCTCATGATCTTGTTATTGGAATCTTTAACTTGTTATTGGAATCTTTAATCTTAGATATATGAGTGCTCTTTAATCTTAAATTTTATCCCATTCTCAGTTGACATCTTTCTACTAGAGATTTAAGCATGTATGCTCTCAGGTTGAACAACGGGCTTAAAATTTCATCAAAGAGTTGTTGGAAATACCAAACCGTTGCTTATTGGTCTTTAGGGGAGGCTGATGTCAAATTTATTTCGAGAATTCATGATGACTTTCATGCTATGTAGTTGTTATGGGCATGGTTTTCAGATAGGATTGTAGACGAATAAGGTAGGAGAGTTAGACCTTAACATGTTTAGCAATGGGAAAGGAAAACTCATTTCATCCTTGGGCTTGGAACTAAGCACCTTTGCAAAAAGCTAAATAGTTGAACGGGAAATAAAAATTGTGAGGTAAATGGGGCTATTAACTGTCAGAAGATTTCTGCGAGGATGAATGTTTTGTACCTATAGTATAGTCTGGGCTGAACTAATGCTGACATGCTTTGGCTGAAGATGTAGATAGGTTTTCCTTTGAAAATGCTGCGTTGCTAGCATGGTGAATGCATGTTTTTCACAGATAGTTGAGAATGACATTATGGATGGCATTGAAATGATCTTGTTCTTTTTATTCTAAAGGTTTGTTTTTGTCACTAGCAGTACTCATTATGTTTTCATCAAATGAGTGTTGTACAGCAGGCGTTGCTGCCCAAAAATAAGTTTATAACTTGTTACTTATTGATATATATGAACTTGGTTGGTCATACAAATAATACAATGACTGCCCTGTAATTTAATTTGATACTCTCTTTAAAATGCAGTTAGTGGAAACCAAATTATGAATGTTGACTTTCCTATCTTTCTTAAACCATAATGTAATTCAATGTTACGAAAATATATGTTTAAATAAAGGGGAATGTTGATAGAATGTTCCACACCAACTGACGTAAGGTTTAGCAAATTAATGGCCATCTTTCATATTAATTATTAATTATATTAATTGGCTGTAATTTGTTATGCATTGAATTATATTAATTATTAATTCATATAGTTATAAATTTTTAATAAAAAATAAAATGAAATTGTTCAAAGATGCCTT
>CANYBF010486635.1:0-15240 GCA_948192965.1 Dalechampia spathulata
TCAATGTGAGAAAAATAGAAGAAAACACTCAATAAGCAAAGAAAGAAAAGAAATGAAGGGGGAGAGTCATATGCCTGTAGGAGGTGGTGATGAAGGTGGAGATGGGGTGGGGGAGGGAACAGTAATGCCAGAGAGGTCAAAAAATTTCTGCATTTTCCTCCTCTGCTAGCGTTGGTCGCAGTGAATGACAAGCACAATGTCCTCAACTCTGACAAGGCGAGCAGCATTCTTAGTGTTGCCTTGCTCCAATCTTAGTAGAATGGCTTCTATGTTGTTGTCCGCAGGGACTTTTGGAGCTAGGCCTTATGGTTATTGATGCTGCTCATGTTCCTCCTGATGCTGTTCCTCTGCAGCTGTATGTTCTTGTAGAATGGTGGCACCTTCTGCATCACCATCTTATTGTTCCTCCTCTTCATCATCCTTAGGCTCGATGTTTCTTTGTTTAACCCCTTTCCGATTAGCATAGGCCAAGAAGTGAGTGCCCTTGGCATCAATTATACCTGCATCATATAAATACCTGGCAGAGAACTTGTCTGATGGCAGTTTGGTTAGGTCAGTCAGGTTCAGATTAAAACATTCAGCAATGGTAGTAAGTATGTGATCAAGACCTAATTTCTTACTCGTAGGTCGAGCCATATTCATGAAACCTTTCATGAGATGAAAGGTGGTGCAGAAATCATGACTGTGTAGTGTGCACCATAGTGAAAAAAGTTTATGTGTCGAGACTTTGTTAGTCTTTATCTTTGCAAAGACAAACACAACTAAGAATTTGTGAAGCAGGATCAAAGTGGGGTCTCTAATCAGTAAATTAAGGGCATTTATTATGTCACAAGCTAAAGCATCCCCTGTTAGTTTAGACCAAAAGGTTTTGGGCTTGAAGTCTATGTGGTTGGAGGTGAAACCTCACAAGGGTAAATCAGTGGCCTCCTTAATTAAGTCATAAGTCATCTCTATAGGCTTACCCCTAAGTCGAAATTGAATTTTACCTATTTTGGTGCCTACAAAATCATAAGTGGTGTAGAATTCATGTACAAGCTCTTTGTAAACAAGGTGTTCCTCAACAATAAAGGTGCACCATCCTAGTTTTAAAGCCATAGCCTTGAGTGGCTCGTGCACTCTTAGCTTCTCTAGCACATTCCAATCAAAATAGCGAGGTAGGATTATTTGCTTCTTACATACCTGTTGGTATTTCCTACCTTCCTCATTGTTGAAAATGGTAAAGGGAGCCCCGAATTGATTTGATATGTACATTTTGGTTGATGTCTTTAGGGCCTTGCCTTTGTCTTTAGAGTGCTTAGCAAGATATTTGATGCATTTGGACATTGCTGCAAAAGAGTAGAGGAGCAAATAAGTTGAGTATTAAGCAAAAAATTCATAATTTGGGCCATTTTACTGACTCCACGATCGTGGAGTTTCAAAATGTGGCCTTCCCTCCATTCGATCATGGTTCAACCCAAATTGCACAAAACATCAATCAAATTGGCATTTGACAAATGAAAGATGTAACACAACCTAAACCTAGTCGTCCTTCAGCCTTTCTTTGACACAAATTAGATAAAACAAGAAAAACCCATAATTAACTAGAAATTCAAGAAAAACATAAAAAATTCAAAGAATACCTTGAAATATGGATGAAAATCTAAAAGAAACGGGGTTTGAAGTTATTCAATGCCCTGAAAATGAGGAATGCTCGAAGGAAAGGTAGTGGGTAAAGAGGAAAAAATGAGAGTTTTAGGTTTTGAGAGTGAAAATTGAGTTTGGGGGAAAAAAGATAATGAAAGGTTGCTTTAATTTTCCTTTAAAATCTTGTTTCTGACTCAGTCCATGATCGTGGAGTTGGATTTCATGATCGTGGAAAATAACAGAAGGTTTTTTGAATTTGATTGCAAAGTCCACGATAGTGGAAAATAACATAAACTTCCCTCCTAGCTTTGAAGCTCATCCACGACCGTGGAGTCAAGTCCATGATCGTGGAGTTGGAAAATCCTCCTTCACTTATTTTGTTGAATTTTTGTTTAATTTTATTTGCTTTCCTCAATTCAAAACATCAAGAAATAAACATATTAACTCTAGATTACGCACATACAAAATCCTTAAACAATTCACAAGAACACTTAAAATAACAACACCTGTATAATTGAAACTACTCTACAACTTACACAAAACACTATCATGCCAAGTTTAAGCTCATCAGCTGGACCTTATTTCATTGTGAGGCCAGTTTAAGGAAGTTACCTTACCTGGATTGTTTGTCAAACCATCGAGATGTATGTTACATTACTTTCCATTGACCTTAAAGGTCTCATCTTGGTTGTTCAGCAATTCCAAGGCTCCACTATCAAAGACTTGTGATACTTAGAAAGGGCCGCTCCATCCAGATTTGAGCTTCCCAGGAAATAACCTCAACCTAGAATTAAACAACACATTATCACCTACTTTAAATATCTTTACCTTAATGTGTGCATCATGCCATTGCTTAGTCCTCTCCTTGGAAAGCTTAGTATTTTTGTATGCTTGATGTCTGAGTTCTTCTAATTCATGCATCTGCAGCAATCTTTTATCTCCTGCTTTCTTCAGATCATAATTCATGAATTTGATAGCCTAATATGCTCTGTGTTCTAGCTCTACTGGTAGATGACAGGCTTTCCCATAGACCATCCTGTAGGGGGTGGTTCCTATATGGGTCTTGAATGCTGTTCTATATGCCCATAGCATGTCATCCAGTCTTGCTGCCCAGTCCTTTCTAGAGCTATTTACTGACTTTTCTAGAATCCTTTTGAGTCCTCTGTTTACCATCTCCACTTGGCCATTGTTCTCTGGATGGTATGCTGTGGAGACTTTGTGATGCACATTGTATCGTCTGAGCTAAGCTTTAAGCCTTGCATTGCAGAAGTGCACTCTTCCATCACTGATAAGAGTTCATGGAATGCCAAATCTATAGAACCACTTCTTGATGAATTTACTGATGACTCTGCCATCATTTGTGGGACTAGCGACTGGTTCTGCCCATTTTGAGATGTAATCAACTGCTACCAATATTTACTTGTTCCCCATGGACATGGGAAATGGCCCCATGAAGTCTATGCCCCAAGCATCAAATATTTCAACCTCCAAAATTGAAGATTGAGTCATCTCATCCCGCTTGGAGATGTTTCTAACTCTTTCACATTTGTCACAGTGAAGCACATAATCCCTTGCGTCCTTGAAAACCGTTGGCCAAAAGAAACTGCATTCCAGCCCCTGGCTAGCCATTTTATTAGCTTTGTAATGCCCTGCATACAATGAATCATGACATTGAGTTAGTATAGGCATTATTTCTTCTTCGGGAACACATCTCCTTATTATGCCATTAGCACATAGGTGAAATAAGTTTGGTTCCTCCCACTGATAACTTTTAACACTGGCAAAGAACTTCTTCCGTCGTTGATACGAAACATTGGAAGGCACTATAGCATAGGCTAAGTAATTAGCCATATCAGCATACCAAGGCAGTTTCTTTTTCTACAACATGAACACTGATTCATCAGGAAACTCCTCCTTGATCGGCTTGCCTTCTTCACCATCATCTTCATCCTTTTCAAGTCGGGAAAGGTGATCTGCAACTGGATTCTCAGTGCCTTTCTTATCCCTGATTTCAATGTCAAATTCTTGCAGTAGCAGCACCCACCTAATCAGTCTTGGCTCTGCCTCCTTCTTCGCAAACAAATATCTCAAAGTGGCATAATAAGTAAAAATAATGACTTTAGATCCTAAAAGATAAGCCCTAAACTTATCGCATGCAAAGACTACTGTTAAGAGTTCTTTATCCGTTGTGGTATAATTCAATTGAGGCTCAGTCAATGTTTTCTAGCATAATAAATTACATGCAGTTTCCTATCTTTCCTTTGTCCTAATAGACATCCTAGATCAAAGTCACTAGCATAACACATGATTTCAAAAAGCAAAGTCCAATCCAGTGAATTTAAGACCAGTGCCGTGATTAAAGCATGTTTTAAAATGTTAAAAGCATTTGAGCATTGATCATTGAAATCAAATTCCACATCCTTGACTAACAAGAATTTGAGCATTACTCCTTTCCTAGGTGGTGGTAGATTAGATATTACCTCAACCTTTGCTTTGTCTACTTCAATACCATCCTTAGAGATTTTATGGCCCAGCACAATTCCTTCTTCCACCATAAAATGGCATTTTTCCCAATTTAGCACCAAATTCATCTCTTCATAGCATTTGAGGACTTTTGCTAAATTCTGTAAACATGATTCAAAAGAATCTCCAAACACAGAAAAGTCATCCATGAATATCTCCATAAAGCCCTCAATCATATCAGCAAGAATGGCAATCATGCATCGTTGAAAAGTGGCAAGTGCATTACACAATCCAAAAGGCATGCGTCTATATGCGAATGTACCATATGGATATGTGAAAGTAGTTTTTTCTTGATCTTGTGGGAAAATGAAAATCTAGTTATATCCTGAGTAGCCATCTAAAAAACAATAGAAAGAATGTCTAGCTATTTTCTCAATCATTTGATCAATAAAAGGTAAAGGAAAATGATCCTTTCTCATGGCAGAATTCAGCTTCCTATAATCTATACACACTCTCCAACCAGTTACTATCCTAGTTGACAGTAGTTCCTTCTTCTCATTTTCTATAACAGTTGTACCTCCCTTCTTAGGAACACAATGTATAGGACTCACCCATTCACTATCGAAAATAGGATAGATAATACCTGCATCTAGCAGTTTTATTATTTCATTTTTTACCACTTCTTTCATGTTAGGGTTGAGCCTCCTTTGTCTCTCATGAACAAGCCTACTATCATTTTCCATGTGTATCCTATGCATCACCATCTTCAGGCTGATTCCTTTAATGTCAGACAGCTGCCAGCCTAAAGAAACTTGTCCTCCTGCGCTAAAGTTAGCTTATTAGATATAATGATTGGCAATGTATGATCACTTCCTAGAAAAGCATACCTCAAATGTGTGGGCAAGATTTTCAATTCTAGTTCGGGTGGTTTTTCAATTGAAGCAGGAATAGGGTTAGCATTTCTTACCAGAATTTCCACTCCTGATGTCTCACTACATTCCTCACCTATTATCTCTGGCTCCTCTATTATTGAAACATTCTGCACTTTCTCATTTAGGACAGTAGTCACACATTCATCAACTATATCAACTTTCATGCATACCTCACCCTCCATGGGTCACTTCATTGCCTTCGTCACACTGAACTCCAGCAGTTCCTCACCAATATAGGGAGTGAGTTTCCCTGCATGCACATCCACTAAAGCTCTTCCTGTATTAACGAAAGGTCTTCCTAGAATCAGGGGGTAGTTGATATCCTCATTGTAATCCAGCACCATGAAGTCCACTGGAATGATGAATTTATCCACCTTGACCAATACATCTTCAATGATCCCAAACGGTTTCTTCATTGACTGATATGCTAATTGTATTACCATTGATATAGTCTTGATTTTTCCAATACCTAGCTTCTGAAAAATGGCATATGGCATCAAGTTGATACTTGCGCCTAAATCACATAAACATTTGTTAAACACCATGTCTCCTACTTTACAAGTCAAGGTGAAACTACCATGATCCTGCAACTTAGATGGAATTTTACTTGATAAAATGGAGCTACAATTTCCAGTTAATGAAACCGGTTATGTATCATCAATCTTACGTTTATGTGCTAGGATTTCCTTTAAGAATTTTGCATACTTTGGAATATCCTGAATCATCTCAGCAAATGTCACATTAATCCTCAATTTCTTTAATTTTTCCAGAAATACATTAAATTTTTCATTTTCCTTTGATTGCACTAGTCTTTATGGAAATGGAATGGGGGGCATGTACTTACTTGGTTTGGGCTCCTTCTCCTTCTACATCTGCCTAGACTCAACTCCATGATCGTGGAGTTCACTGCCACGATTGTGGTAGTGAGTTCTATGCTCCTCGTCCTGTCTTTATGAAGTTCCTACTTCTGTCTTACATTCATCGTTGATATCAGCAGGTTCCTTACCTTGTTTGACAAGCTCCTTACCACTCCTTAATTGGATTGCATTCAATTACTCCTTGGGATTTGGCTCGGTGTTGCTTGGAAGTCCTCCAAGGTTCCTTTGTACTATTACTCTTGCCAACTGCCCCACTTGCACTTCCAAATTGTAGATGGAGGAGGAATGGTTCTTTGTGATTTGGTCAAATTTGGCCTCCATTCTCTTTTGTGCTTCCTCCTATCCTGTCAGTTTTGTTCCCAGCATCTCCATAAACTTCTCCATTTTTGATTCAAAATTGTTCTATCGAGGAGGTGCTGGTTGCTGTTGTTTTTGTACATTTCTTGCATTATTGTTCCAATAAAAATTCGGATGGTTTCTCCATCCAGGGTTATATGTATTCGAGTAAGGATTGTTACCTTGTCTTCCCATGGAGTGTGGTATATTGCCTGCAAAACTAACATGCTCCATGGCCTCACATGCATTGCATTCGCTCATTGTATGTCCTACTTGTCCGCACAGCTCACATGAACTAGAGATGTTTGATAAGTTCCCGATTTGCTTAGTCAAATTTACAACTTCAGCCTGCAAAGCACTAACAGTATCAAGTGATAAAACACCTTTCTGTTCTTTAATTACCATTCTAGATCTGTTCGATGCCCAAAGTGCATGGGTAGCTGCCATTTCTTCTAGCAGTTCATATGCTGCCTCTATCATTTTTTTCATTAGGGACCTTTCGGCTGCTGCATCGATGGTCCCTCTGGTGGTTGTGTTTACTCCATTGTAAAATGTCTGCAGCAACAATTCTCTAGGCAAGTTATGATGAGGACACTTCCTTTGTAACTCCTTGAATCTTTCCCATGTCTCATATAGAGATTCACTATCCACCTGTTGGAAGCTAGTGATCTCCTTGATGATCTTTACAGTCTTTTCCAAAGGAAAGTATTTGGATAAAAATGCTTGTACAAGTTGGTCCCAAGTTGTGATTGACCTTGGGGTCAATGAGTTTAGCCAAATCTTTACTTTATCCCTTCGCATGAATGGGAATAGCCTTAGCCTTATCACATCCTCACTTACTCCATTCTACCTGAAAGTATCACAAATCTCTAGAAAATTTAAGATATGAGCATTAGGATCCTCATTTGGCAAACCAAAAAACTGTACCGATGACTGCAACATCTGCAGTAGGGCTGGCCTGATTTCAAAATTGTTGGCTGCAACTGCTGGCATCATGATGCTTTGTTGGTTAGCATAAAATCCAGGTCTGACCACGTCCATCAAAGTTCTTTGCTCTTCTACCATGTCTACTGTATTTTATTGCATAACTCTTTCTTGGGTTATTCTTCAGTTTTCTCTTTCAAGCTTTGTTGGATCTTCACAAACTTCTAATAATGCGGGATTGAGAGTTCTTTGTTCTCCTACTCATACACAAACTCAACTAAAATAAGTGTTTAAGATGTGAGTTTGCATTAATTTCATTATGTTTTGCTTTATTTTATTCTATTTTGGTGGAATTTAATATGTGTATGAAGTGTGTAGTGTTAGCATGTAAGCTACTCAAGAATGAACTATGCAGCAGAATACAATAGAAATGGCAGAAGAACAAAGGACTTTGATGGATGTGGTCAGGTGTAGTTTCTATGCTAACCAACAAAGCATGATGAGACTAGTTGTTGCAGCCAACAACTTTGAGATAAAGCCAGCTCTACTGTAGATGTTACAATCTTTGGTATAATTTTTTGGTTTAGTAAATGAAGATCCTAATGCTCATACCCTAAATTTTCTAGAGATTTATGATACTTTTAGGTATAATGGTGTCATAGAGGATGCAATCCGGCTGCATCTATTTCAATTTACATTGAGGGATAAGCCTAAGATTTGGGTAAATTCATTGACCGCAATATCCATTACTAATTAGGACCAGCTGGTACAAGTTTTCCTAGCCAAATACTTCCCTTTGACAAAAATAACAAAGAACATCAAGGAAATCACTAATTTCCAACAGATGGGCAGTGAATCTCTCCACAAAACATAGGAATGATTCAAGGAGCTATAGAGGAAGTGTCCTCATCATAATTTACCTAGAGGAACAATTGGTGCAGTAGCTAAAGGATCCCTGATGAAAAAGACTATTGAGCCAACATATAGACTGTTGGAAGAAATGGTAGCTACAAATGCACTATAGGCATCAGACAGGTCTAAAATGGTAATTAAAGAACATAAAGGTGTATTATGATTATATATTATTAGTGCTTTTTAAGCTAAAGTTGCAAACTTGATAAAATAAATCAGCAATTTATCAAAGGTATGAAGTTCATGTGAGTTGTCCGGGCAATCAAGACATATGGTTAATGACTGCAATACATTTAAAAGCATGAGCAGGCTAATTTTGTAAGAAACATGCCACACTCCATGGGAAGATAAGGTAACAACCCATATTCCAATACTTATAATCTAGGATGGCGAAACCATCTAAATTTTTTATGGGGTAACAATGTAAGAAATATGCAAACGACATAACCAGCACCTCCCTAAAATAACTTTAAGTTAAACATAGAGAAGTTCATGGAGATGTTGGGAATAAAGCTGACGAGTGATCACTGGTTAGCGACAGCAGTTCTAATCTATACTTAGTTGCAAGTATACAGGTTATCGTAGTATCATATCGATCCCATGAGGTTTTATGGTTTATCCATCTCCACTCAGTTTTCTTGTTTCTTTAGGCAATAGTTAGTTTTCTTGTTTGTTTATAGGTACTCAATTGTGAAAGTAGATTAAAGATAAACTAAGATCAAACTCACAAGTGCAAGGTATAACAATAATGCAAGCATAGGATTTGAAATCATTACCACCAAGTAAAGTTAACAATCATGTGCTTATTGCTACCTAAGATATCCCATAGCATCGAAAATCCTCTCTCGAGGCAAAATCAACTAAACCCCACTCTAACCTTCAGATTTCCTTAGTCACAATCAGGTTCCTCCAATTAAGGAGACTATCTAGCAATCATACAGGGATTGGGGGCATATAGATCTCTCTCACATACTACGCCAACCAGAATGGATAAGCTTTCCATGATTCAACTCTTATTGCAATCACAGAGCATAAGTAATCAATCAAAAAACTAACCTTTATAATTGAACATTTCTCAATGAACAAGCATTCTACAATCCAACTCTCTTTGTAATCATAAAGCAGAGGTTTGTTTCCAAAATCAAACTTTAGAATTAAACATCCATAGTAACTGAATAAAGCATAAAACAGTTATCTCCATAAGGGATTCTTGAAATCAAATCATACAAAGTAAACACTTAACCACTCATGGCTTACAGCAATAACACAAGAAAGATGGAAAAATAGAGAGAACAAAAGGAAACCCTAGACAACAGATTTATTCACTCACGGATCTCTCTCCTCCTGCTGGTGAATGGTCCTCCTTTAATCTTGAGTGTAGGTCACTTCTTTTCTAGCTAAGATTTTTGTCCCTTTCTTCACCCATCAGTCCTTTATGATGTGGACTCCATTGCCCATTCATTTCCCATTAATGCTCTTTAAGAGTTTTGTTTTCTTTCTTCACATGGACTCCATTTCTTCCCTTTATCTTCTGTCAAGTTGTCTTCTATTTGACCCAATAATTGCAAGTCCAGAATCGTGGAGTTGAAGTCCACGATCATGAATTTTTCCAGTAACTTTCTTTGGGCTTCTGCCTTGACTCCACAATCGTAGAGTTGAAGTGTACGATCATGGATTTTTCCAGTAGCTTTCTTTGGGCTTCTGCTTGACTCCACGATCATGGAGTTGAAGTCCACGATTGTGGAAAATTCCAATAGGTCTTGGGCAATTTTTATGCACTCCACGATCGTGGAAAATTCCAGTATGTGCATGTGTCATATGACATGGCATGTGACATGATGACATAGTATATTTAGGCAAATATATGAATGAAAATAAAGGCCAGTGAAAGGGATCAAGGAAATTAGGGGATACAAGCAAGATAGGGGGAATTAATTATTACAGACCAAATAATAAATCCTATCCTATTACATAAATATCTTTGCATACATAATTTCTCGGGTATTAAGTAATGCCCATTTTCTCCCTCGAGTTGCACGATCCAAAATGCACGATGGATTAATATGCAAAATAAACAAATAAATTCATTTGTAGCAAATGAATTTTGGATTTAATTGACTAGTCCAATACCATTTAAAAGTACAAACGAAGAGTCAAAATCTAGCAATTATTAGGCAATAATTACATGAATTAATACGAGCTGGATCGTGAAAATTCATTTTAATAAAAATAATTTTGAGTAAAATTATTTTATTTGATCATGGAAAATTTAATTGGGAGTGCTAACATCACTTGGAATATTTTAGAGATAGCCCCTCAACCAATTAAAATCCAATCCTTTCAAAACCTCATTTATACGAGTAAAAATAGTATTTAATCGTAAAAATTAATTTTGAAGCCAAAATTAATTATGTAAAAATTGTTTTATGACTATTCCAGAATACTTGAGTTACTGTGAAACTCAAATACCACTGGATACATCAAAATACGGTGAAAATATGGCTTGAAATATAGTTTTTCTGGAAAAACGTGAACCATGTGTGGCGCACATCAAGCTATGTGCGCCACACATGGACAAGGTGTGGTGCACATAGATCAACATGTGGCACACATTGTTGATGAATCTACATAAAAATGAAATCTGTCATTACATAAATAATCTACAGACAAAATCCAACATTTTTAATGAAGACAGTACCTCATTTTGACCTCATTTCGGCCTCCGGTTTGATGAAGCAAATAATTAATTAAGCAATTAATTGAAATAATTAATTTTAAGGCTAAAATCAAGTAGATATGGATGATTTATGATAGATCCAGAACCCCAAGTGCATGGAAACACTACTAGAGTCACTGGAAAATTCAAAACCAAAGCGGTTCGGGAGCGGTTCGGGCTGAAATAGGGTTTTTCTGTGAAAACCAGGATCTATGTGTGTTGCACGTAGATCTATGTGCACTACACGTAGATATCTATGCACTGCATGTAGATCTATGTGCACCATACATGGGGTATGTATGGCATACATAGATGTATATGTGGTGCACAATGTTGAAAAATTGAAGTGAAAACCGAAAATTTTTCAGTAAAAACCCTAGATCTGGCCCCGATCTAGGTAGATCGGACCCAAAACCAGGTTTTAGCTCAAGGATTTGCATCCAAATCATGAAAAATAATTTTTAAGTTAAAATTATTTTAGATCCAGCAAGGTTTAAAGCAAATCTATGGGACCCAAGGCATGGAAAGGCCTTGAATGACCCTAAAATGGCAAGATCGGGAAGAAAACCGGAGAAAATTGGAGTTAAAATGTGAATTTCTTTGAAAACCGGGGCCTATATGCGTATCATATAGACCTATGTGCATGAAAAATATGCTACATGTGGTAAACATAGGTCTATATGCGCAGCATATAGACCTGAAAATCAGAAGAAAATGGAAGAAAAATGAAAGAAAAGGGAGGATTTACCTTATTCCAGCAGCTTTTCTTCCAAGATCTTGCTTCATTCCATGTTTAAGGAGCCTAACTAGGATTAATTAGTCTCTAAATCCTTAGGAAAAATTAATCAAGTGTTTAATTAATTTTTGGAGTGATTTTTGCAAAGTTTCAGCTCCTCTCAATGCAAATTCGGGGTCCCTAAAATGTTACCCCGAGCTCTATATTTATAGAGCAATTTTTGGACGTAGCAATTTTGTAATTTTCACCCAGATTTGAAAAATCCTAAAAGAATGTGCGCCACATATAGGGCTATGTGCGCAGCACATAGGTCAATATGTGCGCGCATATTGTTTGGAAACCCTCGCGTAGGGCCTACTATGGTCACTTTCAGGATGCGCCCCGAAGCGTATAAGGGTTATTCGACATGAGGAACAACATTGTAGAAGAAATTTTTTCCAAATTCAGTCCCGAGAAGGCTCCTGACCAAACGTCTTTACTATGCAATGTGCGCAGCCTATAGGGCTATGCGTTACGAACGTTGCGTTTTCAACCAATGTGATCCGCCTCGTACGGGTGGAACAGAAAGCATGCCATATGTCCAAGAAAGTGAAAATGACATTTTGAGAAACTTTGCAGTTATAAGTTTTCTAAAATTCGGCCCCGAACATCGAGTTTTGCTAAATGGGCCCAATTTGGGCCCATTAAGGCCAAAATATGGCATACGGGATGGCGTGGGTCGTGCCTTGCATGGGCACTAGTGGAAATGTGTTCTACCCATCAAGAACACTCAAATTGGTGAATTTGGGCGGTGGACCCACCTTGGTACTAGTCATGATGAATATTACCCTGGCGGGCCCCACAATACAAAGAGCCTAAAAAGTGGCACATAGCATGCCAAGTGTTCCACCTCAAGTGAGGTAGCAGATAGGGTGTGTTCAGTGCGTACAGAATGCATTAAAATGGATGATAGTGGGAAGTGGGCCCCACTAGTCTTTAGCGGGCCCCACAGCACAGTGAGCTTATAAATGTGGCATTCAGGGTGCCACAAGATGTGCCTTGCATAAGGCAGCAATGGAATGTATTCTATAAGTACAGAATACATTGAATCAGCTAATTGGGGAAAGCGGGTCCTGCCTGCATACTATTCATAATGAATAGTGACCTAGATCCAAAATGCAATATTTTGCATTTCGTGTATCCTACCATTTGTAGGCAGGTGTGAAATGTATTTTGTAAGTACATAATACGCAAAATAAAAAATAAGGGCAGCGGGCCCCACTATTGCTAGGTGGCCCCACAACGTAGTGGGCCCAACAGATGGCATTTGCGATGCCAAGCGTTGTGCCATTACGTGAGGTGACTGGGAAATGTATTCTGTAAGTACAGAATACTCAGAATGGGCTATTAGGAGCTGCAGGCCCCACTGATGCCCTAGGTGGGCCCCACAGCATAGTGGACCCAGGAGATGGCATTTGCGATGCCAAGCTTTGTGCCTTATGTAAGGCAACATGGAATTGTATTCTGTAAGTACAGAATACACAGAATAGGTTGTTAGGGGCTGCGGTCCTCGCTTGTGCCTGGTGGGCTCCATCTATACACTATTCATGGTGAATAGTACCTGGGGCAAAAAATGCAATATTTCACATTTCGAGTGATTTGCCTTATGTAGGCAATAAGGAAGGGTGTTCTGCATGCACAGAATACTCAAAATATGCGGTGGGTTCTGCCAGGCGCCATGTTGGGCCCCACCAGCCCTAAGATGTTCTGCGCACCAGAACACACAGAGGTCTATGTGCATAATCGAGATCGATACCGGGGACTAAGTCCTAGCCGAATCAACAGAGATCCAAAAATTATACAATGGTGAAAAGTGAGGGTCAACAGTTTGCCCCCTGATTAGAATCACTTTGAGGCTACATGTGCGTAAGTCATCAAAATGCGATCTGATCATAATGTGACTTTTCACAAGGAGTAGAAAGCGTACCTGACTCGCAGAGGTGCTCGCGTTGAGGCTTAGATCCCAATTCTGTCACTAGGAGCCCGATGCTCGGGCTGGAAGACCAATGCTGATATGATAATCCCAATTCTGCCAATGGGAGCCCAGTGCTCAGGCTAGAGGATCAATGCTGATCAATGGTCCCCAATGGGGCTGATGGCAATGCCGCGAGTTAATCATCTGGAACCGGCATCCAGATGCCTATGCGATAGGGTTTAAGAACCAAAGGCTTGGTTCTGTGAGCACTGTTGGATCATAGGGTCAACTGTGGGACCCAGGTGACCATTTGCTGGGTCCATTCTCGCGCCATCTTATAAATGTCAGATATCTCTAAAATGGCTTTAAGGATCCTCTTCTGGGCCTCTGACATTTTTGGTTGACGGTTTTGACCAGTATAAGTACCCTAACTTCATTGCTGGGGGGCCCGACGTCTAGGTTACTTCGATCAGGGCTGGTCGGTGGTCACTGAGAGACCGATGGCTTCCTTGCGAGTAATTCATCTGAAGTCAGCATTCAGATGCCTATGCGTTAGGATTTAGCGGTCAAGGGCTTGACTTGGCGATCTTTGCTGGATCAGGTGGTTCTACAACGGAACCAAAGATGACTTTCTGCTGGGTCTGGGTGATCAACTGTCAGATCTTGTTCTCGCGCCATCAAATAAGTGTTGTCTGTCTCCAAATTCTGCATTTGGGACCCTATGTCAGAATGTAACAATAGCTAGTCAACGGCTTGACCATAAGTCAATGGCTTGACTGCTTTTGATCGTCTGCTGGATCAATTTCCTGTCTTTGCCAAACATAAGAAAATAATTTATTAGTGAAATTGGTATTGAAATGGTCTAGGAAAAATACCTGAATTTTTAAGAATCAGTCTGCTACATTCCGACTAATTTTCTGACTTTTTAACACGCTGCGGCCTAATTCTTCATGTGCATTTTATGGGACCCAGGGGCACATTAGCAGGAGTGCATAGTGCCAGGTGCATGTTAGCAAAAATTGCAACGTACAGTGCACGTTCCCCTATGTGTGGTGCACATTGCTTGGAAATTTTATATTTCCAGGCTTCCAACTCAAAAATCATTTCGTTTTCTTTCAAAAACTCGATTTTCTTTGAAATCCCAAACTGAAAATTTTGCGTTTTTGCAGAAATAGCCAGAATTATGATGGAACCTACCCCCCGGGACCTTAAATCTGTCCCAAGTTATGCTTTAACCGAGCTTACGACTCGTGACACCTATTTTGGAGCCCGTTTTGGCAATGCAGTTATGGAGACTTTCGCTATAGACTCGCATCGGTCCCGAGCTCCTCCTGAGAAGGTGAGTTTTGTTTGTTTGTGTAGTTAATTAAGCAGTGGAAGAAATTTAAAATTTTATTTTAAAACAACAAACCAAAAGATGATCTTTGCATCAAAACATAGAGAAAACTGTTAAGAGATTTGAAGCAACAGATTGATAGTAACTCTTACATTCAATGCAGATTTCCTTTGTTTTTGATCTCTATTGCGTTTATGGTTGTAGCAAACCAAAAACCACCAAAATAGGCAGCCTCCAATAGTATCCACATGAAATAAGGTTGTTCCAAGCAAGCAACCGATTGCTTCTATCTTCTTTTCTGTGAACTAGCAAAGAACAAGAAGAAAACTTATGGAATTTTTGTCTTCCTCACAATTGCTCTTGTGAAGACCAAATTCTCCTTCAGCAGAGGAGGCTAGGTTTCAGCCAAAGGAAGATCAGATGAGTGGCT
>CANYBF010486773.1:0-24491 GCA_948192965.1 Dalechampia spathulata
ACCATCTATAATCATGGAACACACCTTTCCATTGACCAAGCATCTAGTGTGAAATATGTTTTCATGTTGCTCAAGACTTTCTTCCTTCACGTGGATATTTAGAGCGCGCCTAGCAACCAAACTCTCACCATGTTCAGCAAAGACTACTTCATTCCCTTCTTCTACCTCATTGTCACTACAATCAGTTAAAGAAGGCATTTCATCTTCAGACTCGAAGTATATTTCCCCATGCTCTGTGGTTAACATGAGTCTTTTATTAGGACATTGAGATGCAATATGTCCTTTTCCCAAACACCTAAAGCATGTGATTTCCCTACTAGAAGTCAAAGGACTTGAATTTCTTTTAGCTTCTTTAGGGGTAGTTTGAATGGCTTCCTTTCCCTTGTTGTCCAAACCTGTTCCTTGAAATTGTGAACTTCTAGCTTCTTTATTGTCATCTCTTTTACTCCATTTAGAGTTCCAAGTATTGCTGGAACTTAATTGGAATTTGCTAGAACTCCTTCCCTTCCTTTGTTTTTCAATCTTCATTGCCATGTCTAGTATCTCTTCAAAAGTATCATACTTGTATAGCTCAATGGCATCTGCAATCTCTTTGTTTAGACCACCAAGAAACCTTGCCATGGTGACCTCTTCATCCTCCTCAATGTTAGCTTGAACCATGTACATCTCCATCTCTTTATGGTAGTCTTCAACACTCCTTCCTCCTTGTACCAATCTATGTAACTTTTGATGTAGCTCCCTAAAGTAGTAAGCAAGGACAAATCTATGTCGCATAGCCTCCTTCATGGCCTCCCAAGTTAGGATAGGCTGAATGCCCTTCTTTCTTCTATTGGAATTAAGTTGATCACACCAAAACATAGTATAGCTAGTGAATTCAACTGCTGCTACTTTGACTTTCTTCTCCTCTGAATAGTTTTGGCATTCAAAGATCATCTCTACTTTCCTCTCCCATTCAAGGTATTCTTCAACATTGTTGTTCCCCTTGAATTCAGGAATTCTCATCTTTATGGTGCCACGGTCTTCATCTACATGACCACTAGTTGTGGTCTTTCCTTCTTCCTCTTCCTGGATTTACCGCAATGGAAATCCTCTATCACCACCTCTAGCTCCTCTTATTGGTTGGAATCTGCCATCATAGCCTCTTTGAAGATTTTGATTTGGTGTTCGAATGTCATCCCCTTTGGTTGCACTTTGATTTGACTTGATTTCTTGCAACTCCTCAAATACAATTCTTTGAAACTTCTCTATTTGTCCATTGATTGCCTCCATGAAAAGTTTCAAATGGGGATCTATTGTAGGTGCATCCTCTTTCTCATGATCATTCTTAGAAGAACTCATTATGAATAAGAAAAGAAAACAAATGTTAAGGTTAATTAAGTCACTCCCTCACGTGTTTACTCTCTTTTTGGCTTTTCTAGATATGAATCACTCGTTCCTTTTTCCTCTCTATTGCAATCTTCCAATTGAATTTTGGAACCAAAGCACACCAATCAAAGTAAAAGTACACGTTTGGAAAGAAAAATGGACAACCTAAATAATTTGACACAAGCTCTAGATAGGAATCAATTAAGACAAGTTGAACGGTAGCACAAGAACAATGATATGTACTACTTGATTAAAACAATAATTAGAGTGTAGAGACAATCAAATAACACTCTATCAATGTCAAGAAGCAAAGCTTAGCTTAAACAATAAAGTAAGACAACTAGAATCAAATATCATGGAATTCATTATTTAATTAAAAGCCTTTCAAGCAAATCAAATAATGAATAATGTCTTTCATTGATTAAAACGTTCAAGTACAATAAAACATGATGCTCTAGAGCATACACTAACACAAATAGCACTTGTAGAAAGCCTGTTCTTGCAGCTCCATTGTTATTTGTTCTTGAATAAATATGTTCATAGCTGCTTTAAATTTATTGGCTTATGACATTGTGACTGGACCACTTGGAAGAGTTAATGGATCTTCTTTCAAGCTCCTTGTGTTCACTTGAGTCCTATGTAGAACCGTATCATCTGTGGTGCATAATAAACAAAAATAAAGTAAGAATATATAATGAATACTTATTAAAAATAAGATCAAATCCATTTCTTATGGAATAAATAGAGATATAATAATAAAACAACATTTTCAAGAAATAAAGTGATCACGTATCGTAATAAAAACAATATCATCATATAAATAAATCCAATAATGTATAAATCAAATAAAATATTATATGAAAAACATAAATCAAACATTTAATCTCAATTATAATTAAATCATCAATGTCATCTGTCTCATCCTCTATCTCTATCATGAGTTACAGAAAACCTGTAACTCGAATGGGAGACGGGTCTCAATCCCACCCCAAAGGTGACTAATCTCATCTGTCTAGACCACAAGTTATAATAATGAATCACTGTAACCTGAATGGGAGATGGGTCTCAATCCCATCCCGACGTGATCATATACTAATAAGTGTGCACCTCTCATTGGGGTGGGGCCAAATATCTAAACCTCCAACCTAATAAGGAATATCTCATAATCATCTGTCTGTCTCATCATCATCTGTCTATTACTGATTATGAAATACAATCTATTTTCAAAATTCTTATCAAATCATATATCAAATATAATAAAATCATATGGAATAAATTCACAAATCAAATAGCCAAATAAAACACATTTTTCATAATAAAGAATCCTTAAGCAACAGTAATACTCATTCTATAATTGATTGAAGAAATCAGACAATTAAACAATCATTTTAGATAAAATCATTTTAAAGTAAACATATAACATGTTTATTGTGCATGCACCTCAATAAGGAATCTCATCCACTTCATTTCCCTTTTTCTACAATGCTTTTGTTAACTTCTTCTGCTGTAATTACATAATAGCAACAGAATTATCAACACAAGCCTAACCACTCCCTTTTTTTTCAACTTACATACAAATCATAAAATAATTAAAATTCACTTTCAACTTTCATTCATCATACTAAAGTAAATTACTATATTAATCATCTTTAAACCCCTTTCTTCACCTTATTTGACTACTTATCCAAATTACAGAATTCTAACAAAATTAAGAGTTTTAATGTATGTCAATTTGCATGCTTGTTTAGTCATTTGTAGTTAGTGTTTGATGTTCATTTTGTTACATTTTTTCATTGATTTAGTACAATTTGATGAGTTTGTTGAGTGTGTAGCGTTAGAGAAGTAACAGAGAAGAAATAAAGCATTTTGGGACTTCAAGGAGTAAGTCACGATCATGACATTTAAAGTCACGATTGTGATAGAAGTTATGTTAAGAGGAAAAAGGAGCCAAGTCAAGTCACAATTGTGACTTTTAAAGTCACAATCGTGACGAAAAGAAGAGAGCCTAAGCACCATCAAACAAGCAAGTCACAATCATGACTTCTTAATTATGAGGCATTTAAAGCATAAAATCTGTAGAAGATTGAGGGGGAAATGGGTCCATGGGGGGAACAAAAACAAAAATCTTTAATGGAGGTCTCATGGGCAAATAAATCAACAAGATGGGCAAGAATATAAACAAATTGGAGTTAAAGCTGGAGGACCCCCACTCAAAGCATAAAAAGAGGATGGCATCTAGGGTTAATAAGATACCACCTACAGAAAACACCAATCCAATCCTGAGGGCAAACTTTTGTATAGTGTTCTTCTTTGTTCCTCATTTCTTCTTGTATTTTCTCTTTAGCCATGAGTGGCTAAGTACTTTGTGTAGGATTTGATCTCTGAATCCCTTGTTGGGATAACTGATTATGCTTTGTTAACATTGCTATGAATGTTTAATTTTAAAGTTTGATTTTGGAAACAAAACCTCTACTTTATGATTGCAACAAGAGTTGGATTATAGAATGCTTGTTCATTGAGAGATGTTCAATTCTAAAGGTTAGTTTTCTAAATGATTACTTAAGCTCTGTGATTGCAACGAGAGTTGGATTGTGGAAAGCTTATTCATTATGGTTAGGTCGGTGTGTGAGAGAGACCTACATACTCCTGATTCCTGCATGATTGCTAGATAATTTCCTTAATTAGAGGACCCTGATTATGACTAAGGAATTCTGAAGATTAGAGTGAGATTTAGCTAATTTCGCCTAGAGAGAGGGTTTTCAATTCTATGGGATATCTTGGGTAGCAATAAGCACATGACTATCATCCTAGTTTAGTGATGATGATTTCAAGTCCTATGTTCCTTATCATTTGTGTTATCTTATTGCTTTTGAATCCATTTCTCTTCTTTATGTATTCCCTTCAACAATTGCTTACCTCCAAACACTAACCCATTATCCTCGCTTAAACAAATCAAAAATCCAAGTAGTGGTGGATAAACCAATAAATCCTTGTAGGATCGATATCTTACTACAGCAATCTGTATACTTGCAGTGAAGTAGTAAATAAAACTATTATCATTTCAAGGATGATCAAGTTTTTAGTGTCATTGTCGGGGATTTACATGTTTAACATCGTTACAAAGAGAGTAAAGTTTGCTTTAAGCATTTTGTTTTATTTTTAATTTTTCAATTGTGTAGGTGTATGAGCAACAGAACCAAGAACTCTCAAGCACCATTGTTATAAGCTTGTAAAGATCCGACAAGACTTGAAAGAGAGAATCGAAGAGTTACTCAGAAAAGACTTATGTAAGAAAATTCAATAGAAATGGTAGAAGAATAGAGAACATTGATGGATGTAGTTAGGCCTGGTTTCTATGCTAACCAACAGAGCATAATGAGACTAGCCGTAGCAACTAACAATTTTGAGATCAAGCCTACTCTACTGCAAATGTTGCAGTCTTCGGTATAGTTTTTGGTTTACCAAATGAGGCCCCTAATGCTCATATTTTAAATTTTTTGGAGATTTGTGATAGTTTCAGGTACAATGGAGTGAAAGAGGATGCTATAAGATTAAGACTATTCCCATTCACATTGAGGGACAAGGCAAAATTTTGGCTGAATTCATTGACCTCAAGGTCAATTATAACTTAGGACCAGCTTGTACTAGCATTCCTGGCCAAATACTTTCCCTTGGCAAAGACTGCAAAGATCATCAAGGAGATCACCAACTTCTAGCAAATGGACAGTGAATCTCTATATAAGACATGGGAAAGATTCAAGGAGCTACAAAGGAAGTGTCCTCATCATAATTTACCAAGAGAGTTGTTGTTCCAGACATTCTACAATGGAGTGAACACAACCACCAGAGGACCACTGATGTAGCAGCTGGAGGGTCCGTAATGAAGAAGACTATAGAGGTAGTATACGAACTACTGGAAGAGATGGCAACCACCAATGCATTATGGGCATCAGACAGGTCTAAAATGGTAATTAAAGAACATAAGGGTGTTTTATCACTTGATGTTATGAGTGCTTTGCAGGCTAAAGTTGCAAATTTAACAAAGCAAATCAGCAACTTATCAAAGGTGTCTAGTTTATGTGAGCTATGCGGATAAGTAGGACATGCAGTAAGTGAATGTAATGCATGTGAGACCATGGAGCAGGTTGGTTTTATAGGGAATATGCCACAATGCATGGGAAGATAAGGTAACAATCCTTACTCCAATTCATATAATCCGGAATGGCAAAATCATCCAAATTTTTCTTGGAGTAACACTGCACGAAATATGCAAAAGGCACAACAACCAACACATCCTCAGCATAACAATTTTGAGTCTAAAATGGAAAAGTTCATGGAAATGTTGGGAACCAAATTGACAAGCCAGGAGGAAACATAAAAGATAATGGAGGTTAAGTTTGATCAAATCACAAAGAACCATTCCTCCTCCATCATAACTTAGAAGTATAGGTGGGGCAGCTGGCTACAGCAATTGCATAGAGGAATCTTAGAGGACTTCCAAGCAATACCAAGTCAAACCCCAAGGAGCAAGTGAATGCAATTAAATTAAGGAGTGGTAAAGAGCTACTCAATAAAATTAAGGAACCTATTGTTGTTGAGAATGAGTGTAGGAACAAGGAAAGAAGGCAAAGCAATAGTGGAGCTGGAACTTCACATACTGAGAAAAAGGAAAGCCACTGTCATGATCGTGACATTGTAAGTCATGATCATGACAATGATACTAGGAAGAGGAAGGAGAAAGAGCAAGGGCCAGGTAAGCAGATGCCCCCCATTCCATTTCTGTAAAGATTAGTGCAACATAAAGTAGATGAAAAGTTTACTGCATTTGTGGAAAAATTAAAAAAATTAAGGATTAATATGACATTTGTTGAGATGATTCAAGATATATCGAAATATACAAAGTTTTTAAAGGAAATCTTAGCACACAAACGTACAATAGATGATACACAAATGGTTTCATTAACTAGAAATTGTAGTTCAATAGTTTTAAGTAAAATGCCATCTAAACTATGAGATCCTAGAAGTTTCACTATACCTTGTAAAGTAGGATATTTGGTATTTAACAAGTGTTTGTGCAATTTGGGTGCAAGTATCAACTTGATGCCGTATGCAATTTTTCAGAAGCTAGGTATTAGAGAAATCAAGACTACTTCTATGGTAACTCAACTGGCTGATCAGTCAGTGAAGAAACCATTTGGGATCATTGAAGATATTTTGGTGAAGGTGGATAAGTTCATCATTCCAGTAGATTTCGTGGTGCTGGATTACAATGAAGATGTTGATTGAACACTGATTTTAGGAAGACCTTTCTTAAATACAGGAAGAGCATTGGTCGATGTGCATGAAGGAAAACTCATCCTCAAAATTGGTGATAAGCGAATAAAATTCAATATGAGGAAAGGAATGAAACAGCCAATGGAGGGTGAGGTGTGCATGAAGGTAGATATAGTCGATGAATGTGTATCCACTATCATAAATGAAGAGGTACAGAATGTCACAATAGAGGAAGGAATTGAGGTAATAAACAAAGAAGGTAATGAATCACCTAGAACAGAACGACTCGTAAAAAATACTAACCCTACTCCTCCTTCAATTAAGAAACCATCAGTTTTAGAACTGAAAATCCTACCAAGATATTTAAGGTATGCATTCTTAGGGAAAAATGAAACAATACCGATTATTGTTTCTAATAAGATGACAATGGCGTAGGGGGACAAGCTGCTTAAAATAGTGCAAAAGCACATCCGAGCTTTAGGCTGGCAGCTGTCAGATATCAAAGGAATTAGCCTTGATATGGTCATGCATAGAATACACCTAGAAGAAGGAAGCAAGCTTGTTCATGAGAGGTAAAGGAAACTCAACCACAACATGCAAGATGTTGTAAAAAAGGAGATAATTAAGTTGCTAGATGCAGGTATTATCTACCCTATTTCTGATAGTGAATGGGTGAGTCCTGCCAATGTGTACCAAAAAAAGGTGGCATGACTGTCATAGAAAATGTGCAGAAGGAATTGCTATCAACTAAGACAGTGACTGGTTGGAGAGTTTGCATAGACTATAGGAAGTTGAACACTGCTACTAGGAAAGACCATTTTCCTTTACCCTTTGTTGATCAAATGATAGAGAAGATAGCAGATCACTCTTTCTATTGTTTCTTAGATGGCTATTTAGGATACAATCAGATTTTCATCTTTCCTCAAGACCAAGAGAAAACAACTTTCACATGTCCTTACGGTACATTTGCTTATAGGCGTATGCCTTTTGGTTTATGTAATGCGCCTGCCACTTTTCAGAGATGTGTGATTGCCATATTTGCTAATATGATTGAGGAATTTATGGAAATATTCATGGATGACTTCTTAGTGTTTGGAGACTATTTTGAGTCTTGTTTGCAGAATCTAGAATGAGTCTTAGAACATTATGAAGAGACCAATTTGGTGCTTAATTGGGAAAAGTGCCATTGCATGGTAGAAGAAGGAATTGTGCTTGGCCACAAGATCTCCAAGGAAGGATTGAGGTGGACAGAGCTAAAATTGAGGTAATATCTAACCTACTACCACCATAAAACATAAAAGGGATAAGAGGATTCCTCGGACATGCAGGGTTCTATCACCGCTTCATAAAAAAATTTTCTGTCATTGTTAGACCCTTGACAAACTTGTTAGTCAAGGATGTAGTGTTTGATTTCAATGATGAATGTTTGAATGCTTTTAATGCTTTGAAGCATGCTCTAACCACAACTCCGGTTTTGACTTCACCGGATTGGTCCCTGCCTTTTGAGATTATGTGTGATGTTAGCAACTTTGCCTTAAGATGTGTGTTAGGGTAGAGAAAACATAAGAAGTTGGATGTCATTTATTATGCTAGTAGAACATTAACTAGATCACAATTGAATTATACCATAACTGAAAAAGAGCTCTTAGCAGTAGTCTTTGCATGTGACAAATTTAGAGCTTATCTTTTGGGATCAAAAGTCATTATTTTTACTGACCATGCTGCTTTGAGATATTTGTTTGCAAAGACTGATTAGGTGGGTATTGCTACTACAAGAGTTCAACATTGAAATCAGGGACAAGAAGGGAGTTGAGAATGCAGTTGCAGGTCATCTTTTGTGACTGGAGAAGGACAATGAGGATGATGGTGAAGAGATGAAACCTATCAAGGAGGAGTTTCCAGATGAATTTGTGTTCATGTTGCAGAAAATGGAACTTCCTTGGTATGCAGACATGGCCAATTCAAGACCCTATAGGAATAACCCCCTATAAAATGGTCTACAAAAAAGCCTATCATCTACATGTGGAGTTGGAGCACATAGCATATTAGGTAATCAAACATCGAAACTATGATCTAAAGAAAGCAGGGGATAAAAGACTGCTGCAGCAACAGGAATTGGAGGAATTAAGACACCAAGCATATGAAAATGCCAAGCTATACAATGAGAGGACCAAACAATGGCATGATGCACACATTAAGGTAAAATCATTTAAAGTTGGTGATAATATGCTATTGTTTAATTCCAAGATGAGATTGTTTCCTGGAAAGCTCAAATTAAGGTGAAGCGGTCCTTCCAAAGTGTAGCAAGTTTTTGACAGTGGAGCACTTGAGCTGCAAAATAATAGTGAAGAATCATTCAAGGTGAATGGTCAGAGATGTAAAATCTACCTAGGAGGCTTGACTCACAAGCCAACAAAGGTAACACCCTTGAAATGAACCATGAAGCAGGTAAGGTCTAGTTGATGACCTAAACTTAGCATGTCAGCATGTTTTTTTTGTAGTTCCAAGTGATGCGGAACCCAATGGCAAGTATGCCACAAACCCACACATACCTAAGATATAGCTCCAATGGTAGAATAAACCCCAGCCCTATTGAACCCCCAAACTAAGAAGTACGGAAATGCAAATGATAAGGCTTAATGGAAGAAGAGAAAACGCCACAATTAAATTGATAAGTTAACCCTAATTCCTAATGCAATTAGAAGAAAGCAAATCCTCACTTCCTAACTAAATACATAAAATGCATAAGCATAAATAAAACCGAAATTGATTCTGTGTATTGAATGATAATTGAAAAGTGATGAAAAAGGTTTACATAAGTTTCTATTTATACTAGTTTCTAATCCTAGTCCTTCAAGGATATGGAAGTCTTAATCCAAGGAGGACTTGGTCTTCTATTCCTACTCTAACTTAAAAGATAAATAAATAAATAAAAAAAATGCTATAATTACATGGAAATTTGTATAAGCTCATTAGGCTACTAATTGGCCTAGCTTCCTTTCCTTATTGGGTCCTTAATAGGCCTAACTTATGGCCCAACATGCCTAACTACTTCATAGGCTTATGAAATAAGGCTATGGCTTCATAATTAGACCCAAATGGCATCCTTTAGGCTCCATTCTCTTCTAAATTTTCCCCAAGCAATATTATAGCCTTAAGCACCTCTTTAAGCTCCAAATTGTTGGTTAATTAAAACACTTGTTGAGCAGCGGAAGGTGAATTTTAAAATTTTCAAAGTAAGTATTTTATGGATCTTAACAACCTCATGTAATAACACATCACATAAGAGAAAAATTAAGAAGGAGGATGTGTAAAACTTACATTAATGCTGATCTCCTTCTTTCTTGAGCGTCAAAAAAGTTATAGCAAACTTTTCAATCCCCAAGTGTAGAGGATCTCCAAACTATCCACACAAGTCAAGAGATCAAGTTAGTAATCTAGATTACAAAATTAAATCGTTTAGAGACTAGTAAAATGATTTAGAAAGAAGAGTAGAAAGGATGTTTGATTCACTTCTTCTAAGTGATGTTTGATTCGCTTCTTCTAAGGATGTTTGATTCGCTTCTTGTGTTCATTTAGCTTCGGTTTTCTTGAAAGAAAAAGGCTGCCGTATTTTTCTAGAAGCCAAAAAAAATAATTGTATTCTCTATTAAAAAATAAAACCCTAACAAGGTTTAAGGTTACTTAGGTAATTTTGGTATAACATATTATTAAAATTGGGCTTTTATTTCTTTAATAATATAATACTTATTCATCTCATATGAATAGGTCTTATAACAATTGTATTGGGTTTAAGTCATATGGGCCATGTGACACTCACATTGGGCCTAAGTCCATTTAAGCCCGTATAATGCATGCATTCAACCATACCAACTTAAATCACTTGTATCTTGAGTTATACTTATTAGAATTAAGTGATCTTGGTATCAAATTGAAGCTCTTTTCATTCTCTATCAAATGAACATATAAAATATAGGTTATCTAATAACACTATTTCATTAACATCCATTCTAAGTTCTTGATCTCTTAACTTTTAGTGTGCGACCTTTTAGGTTCCTGACAAGTTGGCAACATATAAATTCAAATGTAAATCAAGAGCGGTGTCTAGTCACACATCATACTACCCAAAATGTCAATAGGTCATAAGTTTGACTACAACCCTTCCATATCAGATCCCATGCAATAAACTCCTTTCACCATCCACTATCTCATTTAGGTTTAAGTATAAATTAACGTCAACTCAATGCATAATCAAATGCATTAGATCATGCCCTAAATTGGTGTTTCATGTTCTATAATCTTTATTCCCTAAATGTCCTTATGAACTCATTCATCAATGGACATTCCACTCTGGCCAGATATTCTCTGAATAAAGATGTAACATGAATCAATGAGATAAAACCCCTACAATTAATCTGGGGTGGTGAATCCTTTATTGATAAACAAATACCTTCAACTACTTCACATTATATCCAATCTCTAAGTTATGAATCCCTCCTATGGAGGAATAAAACATAGGGGTCAAAACATAATGATCCATATGAAATCTCACTGGCAAGGTCTTCAATGAGTTAGTCCCCTACTGCCCATCCACATGTTCACTTTAGACAACTCATGTCATGATGAATGAGAATCATCCCCTTAGGAAGTCAAACATGTGCTGATCTTAACTGTATTAATAATATCCAATCTCATTAATACATTGATTAGGGTAGATTTAGATATTGAACATTTGCATACAATAAGAATCTCATTTCATAAACTCTTTATGAATTCCCTTGCATTGTTCCAATATCATGGAATTCATTATTTAATTAAAAGCCTTTCAAGCAAATCAAATAATGAATAATGTCTTTCATTGATTAAAACGTTCAAGTATAATAAAACATGATGCTCTAGAGCATACACTAACACAAATAGCACTTGTAGAAAGCCTGTTCTTGCAGCTCCATTGTTATTTTTTCTTGAATAAATATATTCATAGCTACTTTAGGTTTACTGGCTTGTGACCTTGTGACTGGACCACTTGGAAGAGTCAGTGGATCTTCTTTCAAGCTTCTTGTGTTCTCTTGAATCCCATGTAGAACCGTATCACCAAGTCTTAATTGTATTGAGTGTGATTTTTAATTTGTCTAGGCATTTTTAATTCATGTTTTCATAGTATAAAATGATGTTGTTAAGTTTAACAGTATGTGTTTTGACCATTAGGAAAAGAAAAGCAAAGAAAAATACAAAATGGTGAATAAGGGAAGTCACGATCGTGACATTGCAAGTCACAATCGTGATAAAAGGTTGAGCATGTGACGAGCCAAAGAATTTGAAGTCTAAGGCAAGTCACGATCGTGACATTACAAGTCACGATCGTGATAGAATGTTTGGCCAGCAAACAAGGCAACATGACAATTTTCTAAGGCAAGTCACGATCATGACAGAAACTTTTTCAGTAAAGCGAGAAAAATTTTTCTAAGACAAGTCACGATCGTGACTTTCAATGTCATGATCGTGATAGCAACTTCAAAAAAACTCAAATTCCAGAATTTTTGTCTAAGTATAAAAGGGGAGAGTTTGCCTTCCAAAACACTTTTCACTTGCCCAAAGTTCCAAAACGCTCTCCCTTCTCCCCAAACTTGATTTCTTTCAATTTCTAGCTATTTGCATATTAGATTACTTGTTTTGCTGCATTTTTGCCATCAATCATCATCCATTCATAAGTAAGCTCCTCTTCTCTCTCTCTCTTATTCTTGAATGCTGCATTTTGACATTTTAGGTTTTGACTAGGGGAATCATTTATGATGTTTTGAGAATGCTTTGGGGCATGCTTGTTTAATGTTTTATTGATTTAGGTTGTAATTTTGCTTTTAGGTTATGAGTTTTACCGTTTGGATTGCAAGAATGAAAAAAGGGGGGAAGCAAAATTGAAAGTCACGATTGTGATAAAGCCTAAATTACACTTTAACTGATTTTTTATTCCTTCCTTTGATTAAAACTGATTTTGTTTTATTTTCAGGATGTCTAGAAGAGTTAAGCACATTGCCAAACACCCACAAGACAAGGGTAAAGCTCCTGCTTCCTCACATTCATACCCAGACCTTGTAGAGCAATACGGAGCCCCATTTCAAATCCACTCACCAAAAGAGGGTAGGAAATACAAGCAAATCTGTAAGAAATAACTCATCATCCCTCATTATTTTGATTGGAACTTAATGGAGCAACTTGAGGCTCTAACCCCCTTGAAAGCATTCACTTCCAAGCTGGGATGGGGTAATTTTATTATTGATGAGCACCCTGTTTACAAGGAACTGACTCATGAGTTCTACACGACCTATGAGCTAATGCACAATAGGCTAGGAAGAATTAAATTTAGGTTGAGGGGGAAAACTATGGAGATGACATATCAAATGATTGAGGATATCTTAGACCTCCCTCAATCAGGGCTGACCTCTTCACATGCTAACTTTAGAGCCGAGGCCTTTTGGAATGAAATCACAAGAGGCCAAATACCCTATAATGCCCACAATGCTCCCAACCTTCTCATTAAGGACCTTGTCCTTATTTTGCTACACAAGTATATGGCTATCTCTATCTTTCCTAAGACAAAAAAATAATAAAGTATCTATTTAGGAACTCTTTCCCATGTGGTGCATGCTAAATGACCAACCCTACTGCATTATCTTTCGCCTTATGAAAGGGTTTCAATGGATGGCAAGATTGAATAGTACAAAGCTAGGATTAGGACATGTGATTATGGCAATTGCTAATTATTTTGACATTAAGATGTCTGACTTAACCCTCTTACCATTCAAGAGATTTTTTGCCAAGTATTTGCAGGATGCAGGGCTCACCACCAAGCGTGGTGTACAGTTCAAAGCCTATGGCAACCGAGATGGCATTAAGCAAAGGCATATTGACATAGAATTTGATAATGAGAATGAGGAGGAAGAGGAAGGTGTTGCTGAGGAGGAGGAATAGTCACAAGAGCAACAACACCATGAGGAGCAGGAGGCTCACCTACAAGCAACAGGAGCTATACCAGATAACATAATAGCGGAGTTGCTGTTGCAGATTGAACAAGGCAATGTTGAGAATGTTGCCTGCCTCACTAGAGTGGAAGCTACAGTCACAGAAATATGCAGAGAACAGCACTATCAGTGAAGAAAAATGTTGAGATTCTTTGAGCTCTCTATCATCAATGTGCCTTCTCCTTTACCACCAAGTTCACCTCCACCCTCAGGCAACTGAATTTCCAACCCTCTCTTTACAGTTTATGTGTTTTTGTATCTGTTTTTTGTGTGTGTCTTCTTATGTTTCTATTATGCTATGTGTTTTCACATTGAGGATAATGCATTCTCTAAGTGTGGGGATGCTGGCATTTGTTTTATTTACCTTGTTTTGCTTACTTGTTTGTCATGACTATTTGCTTTACTTTACATGTATTCATGAGTGAATGTGTGTTTTGAGAAAATGGGATCACTTATATAGGGCATGTATATTTGGAAGATGGACGTAAATAACTCGTAATCACATTGATTTTAGAAACTTTCTCATAAACTTAGCAAATTAGTAGATATTGTAAAAGGTACAAATGTTTAGCTTAGATAATAAGCTTAATCCTTCTATAACTGCACTATAAAATAGAGTACAGCTTTTTGGAAACTATTGAGATATGTGATGTGTGTAAATTAAAATATAAAACAATGAGGAAATGATTAAGGGAAAAAGAAAAGAGAAATAATAAGCTAGCAAGGGCAAAAAAACTAACTGTTCCGCTATCACTAGGGGTGCCCAAAACTAGCCTTAGTGATATGATCAGCGCTAGTAGCCATTTGAGCTTAGGTAGAATATTAAGTAGCTGGGGATCATCACCAAAAGCATAGGATACTCAAGCTGAAAAACCTACCTCTCAAACAAGAGTCAAATTGAAAATCAAAGCAAAATAAAAAGAAAAGAATAGAACCTTATGATCCTCAAATCAAGGCAAGTTTAAAGATTACTCATACTTCATGTCTAAGCAAAAGATGGGGAGTTGTATTATGTTTGATAGTGCAATTATGTGAATGATTGAGCTTGATTATCTGAGTTAAACGCTTTTAGTTTTTCAATACCTAATGAATTGCTCATTTATGATAAAGGTACATAAAGAGGAGTGATTACTAGTTAAGGATGTTCAAACTAACGAATGCAAATTACCATATCATGAGTATATCACAATTCTTTGTTGTGCAAGTTTTATTTGTTTTGTTTTGCTTGAGGATAAGCAAAGATTTAAGTGTGGGGATGTTGATGTATATCAATTTGCATGCTTATTTAGTCGTTTGTAGTTAGTGTTTGATGTTCATTTTGTTAAATTTTTGCATTGATTTTGTAGAATTTAATGATTTTGTTGAGTGTGTAGCATTAAAGAAGTAACAGAGAAGAAATGAAGCATTTTGGGACTTCAAGGAGTAAGTCACGATCATGATATTTAAAGTCACGATTATGACAGAAGTTATGTTAAGAGGAAAAAGGAGCCAAGTCCAGTCACGATCGTGACAGAAGGAAGAGAGCTTGACTTCACAATTATGAGGCATTTAAAGCATGAAATCTGCAAAAGATTGAAGGGGAAAATGGGATCCATAAGGGGAATAGAAACAAAAAGCTTTAATGGAGATCTCATGGGCAAAGAAATCAATAAGATGGGCAAGAATATAAACAAATTGGAGTTAAAGCTGGAGAACCCCCATTCAAAGCATAAAAGGAGGAGAAGAAGTTATAGTAGAAGAAGTTAACAAAAGCATTGTAGAAAAAGGGAAAGGAAGTGGATGAGATTTCTTATTGAGGTGCATGCATAATAAACATGTTATGTGTTTACTTTAAAATGATTTTATCTAAAATGGTTGTTTAATTGTTTGATTTCTACAATCAACTACAAAATGAGTATTTCTATTGCTTAAGGATTCTTTATTATGAAAAATGTGTATTACTTAGCTATTTGATTTGTGAATTTATTCCATATGATTTTATTATATTTGATATATGATTTGATAAGAATTTTGAAAATAGATTATATTTCATAACTAGTAACAAATAGATGATGATGAGACAAATAGATGATTATGAAATATTCCTCATTGGGTTGGAGGTTGAGATATTTGGTCCCTCCCCAAAGAGAGGTGTGCACTTATTAGTACATGATCACTTAGGTCTCCTATCCACGTTACAGTGATTCATTGATGTAACTTGTGGTTCAGACAGATCAGATTAGTCATATTTGGAGTGGGATTGAGACCCGTCTCCTATCTGAGTTATAGGTTTCCTGTAACTTGTGACAAAGATAGAGGATGAGACAGATGACATTGCTAATTATGATCATGATTATGAACAGTTATGGTTGCTATATTAGTTAATTGATTGAATTGACATTGACGACTTACATACCATGAAATAAGTATTTTCTATACACCTCAATGGAAAGCAGGTGATATTATTAGTACGTAAAATAACGTTCCATGATATTTGAATTATTATTGAGTGTTTATAGATAGTTTTCAATATTATTGAGTTAAAGGGGCATTTCAATGTTATATTATGGTGAGTTTTGTAAAGAATATTCATGTTTAAGATATTTTGTATTTTTATATGATGGTATAACAAGTAATTAAGTAAACATCAACATGTATTATATAGAATTTAATGCATGATATGTTTATAGATGAAAAGATATTTGAATCATGAGGTATGCTTATGATATTGTTATTATGCATTTATCATATAGCACTACTGAGTGAAATACTCAGTGTTTGTCATTTGATAAATGCAAGTTAAAAGTTTAAGCATACGAATCCAAAGGCACCAAATCAATAGGATTATTTATATGCCACAGTTTCAAAAATGTTAAGTACTCCTAAGTTATGTAATTATGCAATTATGTATGTGAGTTCAAGGCAGTAAATAATTGCATTGATGTTTATTAAGTATATGTGTATTTCATAATTTTAAAAGTAAAAAATTATTTTTTGCATCCCTTGTAGAATAATTAATAATTTTCACATATTTTAAGACTATTAACTATTCTACGGGAGCATGTTACACCCTGAGGGGTGTGACAACCCCCTCCCTTGTGATCTTAAGATTATTAGATCTAATATGCTTTATATTTGCTTGGTAAATAGTCATGGTGTTGAGTTAGTTGATTGATCATTTTAGCTAAAATTCATATCATTAACAATTCCATAATTCAATATATATATATATATATATATATGTTAACTACTTTAAGTCCCTACATTAGATTAACATATGTTTGTAAATCAAAGACATTAAATTTTTCCTACTTCTCCTCTTGTAGCTGAAATATGATATAATATATGTGGTTCATTGATACCCTATGTGTGTTCTTATATGAGTACTTCTACTAGTACCATGTGGATTTAGTTTATTAAGAACATATGATAATGTTATCTAAAGAGCATTAGTTATAGGTAATATACGAGCATTCTTGCCTAGAGACTAATTAAATTACTGATCACACCCTCATGTCTTTAGAGGTTTATATATACATTTACACATATTAGTCCTAAGTATGTTGCTTAGTTAATTGACCCAACATGTAAATACATATTTTCATTTAACTAACCAAGGACAATTTATTAGGGAATTTATTACATAATTAACAACCTTTAAATATGTAATTGAATGCTTTAAATGCTACTTACACGTAAGATAAGTAAGCTAGAAAAAATTCTAGCTCATATACAAATAAACTATTATGATTTGTGTACACGTCTCCTCCAAGGATTAGTAAGTCCTTAACTTAATCTTCTAGATCTCTCCCTAATGCATATGCACACATACACTCAGGTAACATAATTATAATTTAATATTCTTATTTATGGCACACTTTTAACTAATGTTTTGTTGATGTAGTGTACATAACGTGCAAAATTAATGGTGCAAGTCCAACGTGGATACTTGTATTTATGTATAACTTAAGAAAACTTAGTCCAACTTTTAGCAGTTAACTCAACAGCATTCATCACAACCAATTTAATACATTTATTAACCTGAAATCACTGTGTTTTATGAGGATTGCAGTCTTATGAATTCCCATTTTAATGTGTGCATTAATGGGATTCAAATTTCTAACTGCTATATAGTACCCACATCATTATTTCCTCTTAATTATATATATAATTACAAAAATTTAATCACTTCCACTTTTTACTTTTGTTTGGTAACCATATTCAAGCATATATGTAGATGAGTTCTCATATTAGCAAAATAAAGGACAACTCCTTATACACTTATTAGTTTATATTCTTAGGGCCAAATTCAACTGGTTTTCATAAGGGTATAAATATATATGTATATGCTCACCTAGTCAACCTACACTTAGTCCAACTTTAGCATATTGTATTACTTATACGGCTAGTAACTTTTCATTATGCATTACACATATATAACCCTCTTAAGGCTCCTTTTCACCATTTAGTTTAGTAGTACACGTATAGCATATGCTTAGTACACTCACGCAAGTTGTCAATTACTTCCTTAACACCTATGTAAGGTCTCAATCTTCTTGTATTTAACAAACTAAAGAAGTTCTAATGTTGTCTTCTAAAATCAAACATATCTATATAGTTAATACCATGCATAAACATTAATAATCATCTCTTTAATCACAACACCCACATATAGAGGCCCACACTTACCCTAACTAAGCTATTCTAGATAAACTGCTCTCGGTAGAAATTTTGTTCCCTTATTAGTACAACATGAAGAGGTTTCTTTATCTATCAATCCCTTTTCATATGAGTGTTCAAAAAAAGGTTTTTAACAGCTCTTTATCAAGTTCTTTCTAGCTCCTCCACATATCTATTTCTGCCATTTATTTCCTAATCTTCAATCGCCCATACTAGTTGTCTGCCACCCTACCACAAGTAGTAAATCTTGTCGTTTGCCATAAGTATCCCCTTTAACTAAGTTAAATTTTTTTTCCACCTTAATTTACAAAAGGTCACTAATCTTATTAACCACACCCTTATAACTCAATTGGTCTCTTAATAATATATGTCCAAACATATCTATACATATAACACCATCATACATTTACTCATATGTATTTTTATATATTTTTTTTATCATATATACATTAGTAATGTGCATCAAATCAACAATTCTATCAATAAAAGAATTGTTAAATACACATACTCTACATGCATATATGTATTCAAATGTAAAAAAACAAACTTTAATATCTTAGTAAAAACTATAATTAATTATGTTAACATAGCAACTTAGATTATATGTCATATTTGATACATTATAGTAATAAATTCATTACTTTGATTTAGACAACTACATATAATTTGTGAATGTTCTAATGTAATTTCATCTTGCTTTTGAACTAGATTTTATGTTAACTTAGATGTGCTTACAAAATTTTATCTCTTAAATTTTCATTTTATTTTATTATAATTTTTTTTGTTATATTATTTAGCACTTCTTAATTAAGTTATCAAACAATATGTATGTTTTAATTAACTTATTGATTACAATCATCTTAATATCTATAAATAACTAATTAGATAATTAATTAATTAATTAATTAAACTATTAATCATGATAATTTTCTCCCTCTAAAGAAAATTTTATCTCAAAATTTAAATCTTACTAGTATGCAAATAACTAGGGTTACTATTGTCTCATATCCACTTCTTAACCTATTTGGTGGTTCCACAAAACCTTTACTAAAGGAATGTCCTTGTTTCCCAATTGTTTTGTCTCTTTGGCCAATATAGTTATGGGTTCTTTGCTATATGTAAGATTTTTTTGGATCTCGATGACTTATGCTATGATTATATGTGATAGATCTTACCTATATCTTTCAAGCATAAAAACATAAAACATGTTATGTATTTGATCTAGTTCTAGTGGTAATGCTAATTGATAAGCCAATGGTCTAATCCATTCAAGTACTTTATATGATCTAATGAATCTTGGACTCAATTTGCCTTTCTGGCCGAATCTCATTATTCATTTCTAGGGTGATACTTTTAAAAATACCTTATCACCCACATTGTATTCAATATCCCTTTGTTTCAAGTTCATATAAAACTTTTATCTATCTAATGCAACCTTTAATCCTTCTTTGATCAATTTAATCTTATCTTTAATTTTCTATACCATATCAAGTCATAACAATCTTCTTTCTCCAACTTCATCCTAATTAAGTAGCATTCTGCACCTTCTTTCATATAGTACTTCATATAGAGCCATTTGAATCCTAGATTGATAACTTTTCTTATATGTGAACTTTATTAATGGTACATATCTATCCCAACTACCTTCCCATTAAGGACATATGCTCAAAGCATATCTTGTAGTATCTGTATAATTCTTTCAGATTATCTATCTATCTATGGGTTGAAAGCTATATTGAAATGCATACTAATTCCTAAAGCTCTCTAAAAACTTCCCTAAAATTAGGAAGTAAATAGAGAATCTCTATTTGACACTATAGATACTAGAATTTTATGTAGTCTAATGAGTTTTATGTTCCCCTAGATATGAGCATCCCCAGGGTTTCATCGAGGGTCAACTAATGTCTCCTTAGAACCCACTGATCTACACATATGATGATCTGGGCTGACTGTATGAGACATCCTTATTAATATCGATGAGGATGAGATAAAGTTTAATCCATTGAACACCATTCATGTGAGCATATAAAATGCATGAGCATATTATTGATTAAGTTGATTTAACATGTGCTTAACCTATGCAAGTGTCTCGAGATGCCATAGTTAATGCTATGAGATTATTGATGGGGTTGCGTTGCTACCACAACCTTTAGATGTTGGATGTCCATGTAAGTTCCTACTATGATTATGTTCATGATGCCTATGCATAGATGTATGACCTATATACCTATATGATTATGTTAATGCATATGAGTTGGAACTCTAAGCGAGAGCAATATGATCACTATGCTTGGATGATTAAGGAGATGGGTAGAGAGATTGTCTAATTAACAGCACATTTGGAGCAATACAACATTAAGGTCCTTAGTAGTCCCAGTCTAAATGAGGAGCAGTCATGAGATGATGATGCCTAGAGCAGACATAATATCAAATACCATATGCATGGTATCAAAACTTTATAGCTTCTATATTAGGACATAGGATAGAGTAGCACACCTTATGATGAAGGCTTAGTACACTCAGGCTATGGTGTACCAACATTGAGAACTATCAATTGTTTGAACTCTGTATGTTTTGGATTTGATAGTAAAACATAAAATGCTTGTCATCATTACTCTTCTACAAGAATTATGTGTTATGTTATTCTGTACAAGAATAGATAATGACTCAGCAATCACTCTTTGCTTTCTATACCATCTCCTTCTAGTGGAGTGACACTGAGTGAAGTTGATTGAGAGAGTTTGGGCTCTAGTATTTGAAGACATTCTAGCAGGTCTCCATCAACATTGCCTTTCTATATGCTACTATATAGTTTTGGGATCCAATGACTCATGTCTTTCAATTCAAATACATGGATCTATGTCTAATGTATGAGGAGTTCATTGTTATCCTCAGAGTCACCTACAGCATAATGACGATGCTAATGATGTTGGTGCCTATTGGAGAGGTGATCCTCTATCTGATAAGGGAGTTTGACATTAGTCTATGATAACAAGGTCACTGTTTACTACAAAGGGCTTTGTAGATCTTACTGGTATCTTTCAACTATGTAGCAACAAGCTCATTACTATCCCTTCATGGCTAAGGGTAGCAAGATTTAGACTATTAGCACAGTTTCTATTTATCGACCTATCTAGCCATGAGAATTTGATGATTAATCTAGTGATAAACTAGATGGAGCAGGGTCAGACCCCTTTTCCGATAATTATGACAGAGACGATCCTTGGGCTAGATAGGGTGAGGTAGGGTAAGTCTGGGTGCCTCAATGGTAATCTGCTGCTGCTATAGGTATGAATTCTAAGCAATCTTTATAGGTTTTGAACTTAGAAAAGCTGTATGTTTATGCTAATTTTTGCATAAGTCACTTCTTGTAAGATTTTCAACTCATCGAGCTATCTAATTTTGCTTTAAGCACTAAATTTTACCTAAACTGCCCCCTTATATTTTCAATTTAATGGGTCACTCTAATTTTTACCTTGGCAACCTTTTATAAGGTTTTCAACTCAATAAGCTTCTTTTCTTTTCCTTTTTTTTTTTATAGATTTGGTTCTAAGAGAAGCTAGGGATCTTGGCTACACCTTCTATGAGGTGAGAATGCTGATATTTGATGGTTGGGTGGAATAGGTGGGGACCATCCTAAAGAGTGAGGTCAGGTGGACCTGCCTTTGGTGACACATACAACATATGACACTAAGGATTTATATAGACTGTATTCTATTGCCAGGATTTCGATGCTACACTCATTACAGTCCTACTAAAGTCTATTATCAGTATGGCCATAAATAAAATATCCTTTAATTGATAGAGTTTAAGAGAGAATGACTATTATCTTACTTTCTGGAACATGTAGAGAGGACCTAGCCTCATTGCAAGATCATACCGGTAGAGATTCCTAGAGCTGGATCTGCTATAGAGGACAAATATAAGCTGTAGGTGTTGTGCCTTACTTAGCATTCTGTACGGCATGAACTGTTAGACAATCAAATTATATATAATAAAGAAATACAATACTTTATGTTTGAAATTAGTATTACTTATGGATAAGTTCATGAACATGCATTTCATAAACATTTGCATGAAAAATGTTAAAAGTAGCATAGAAGCTCCAATATAAATCAGACTTAACCTATGTCATTGACCAATTCCATGTGAGATTTTATAATCAATTATTTTAAAGCTCTCCTTTTACTTTTAAGAGCTCTAACTTTTGCATGAGTTGCCCAAGTGGATTTTCAAATCATCAAGCAATCATTTTTTTCTTATGTCTTAACTTTTGTGTGAACTACTTATGTAGGTTTTTAGCTCACTAGGCTTTTATTTTTGTATTTGTTCTTCTTTTTACCCTTTGCTCTAGATAAAATACTTCTTCAACCAGTTGAGGTTGATAGGTTCTAAGAACTCATTCCCTTCCAAGTTTGAGATACGAACAATGCCTTTAAATAAGATATTCTTAACTAGGAATAAGCCTTCCCATTTAGGTCTAAACTTTCCATGTGGGTCATAGATAGCCAATTTGACTTCCTTAAGAACTAAATCACCTTCCCGTATGATAATAGGCTTGACCTTCTTGTTAAACGCATTTTCCATGCACTTTTTATAAAGTTGTATATGATGGAGAGTAGTCAGCCGCTTCTCATCAATAACAATCAGCTATTTATATTTAACCCTCTTTCACTCAACCTCTAGTAACTGAGCTTCTAGAATCACTTGAAGTGACTTCAACTCCACTTCAACTAGCAATACAACTTCTGTCCCATAAATCAAAGAATAGAGGGTAGCACTTGTGGGACTCCTTAAAGTGACTTTGTAACCCTATAAATCAAATGGTAAATGCTCATGCTAATCCTGATAAGTTTGTACTATTTTAGCCAAAATCTGCTTGATCATTTTATTAGCTGCCTCGACCGCCCTATTAGCTTGAGTTTGATATGAAGACTATCGATAATGCTCGATCTCATATCTCTCTAGCAAATCAATCACTTGGCCCTCAAATTGCACTCCATTATCAAACATTAAGTAATATGATACCATATATCAACATATGAGATTCGTCTCTATAAACTTGGCAACCTACTTTACCTATATTTTACTATAGGATTCTAGCTTCACCTAATTAGAGAAGTAGTCAATAACTACCAATATGTATTGATGTCCATTAGAAGCATTAGGATGAATCTCATCCATAATATTAATTCCCTAAGCTAAGAAAGGCCATGGTGTTGTCAAATTCTATAATTCGACTAGTGGTACGTGACTCAGATCCTTACAAATCTGACACTCATGACATCATCACATAAACTATACATAGTCTGTCTTTATGGTAAGCCAGAAATATTCTTTATGCAGGATCTTTCTGTACAAAGTGAACTCATTCATGTGAGGCCCACAAACACTAGCAAGCATTGTTTGCATTACTGTCTCAATCTCCTTCCCTGATATACACCAAAGTTGCAGACCATCAACTGTTCTTCTGTAGAGAACACTCTAATGCCAAGTAAAGTTAGCTACTAACCTTCATAAAGCTAGCTTATCAATCTTGTTAACTTCATTTGGTCAGTTCTCAAAAAATTCATGATATCAGCATACCATGGAGTCTCATCTTATTGGTCTAGCACTATAACTTGTTCTCCCTCATAGTAAGCTATTGATGCGGAACCCAATGGCAAGTATGCCACAAACCCACACGTACCTAAGATATAGCTCCAATGGTAGAATAAAACCCCGCCCTATTGAACCCCCAAATTAGCAAGTATGGAAATGCAAATGATAAGGCTTAATGGAAGAAGAGAAAATGTCACAATTAGATTGATAAGTTAACCCTAATTCCTAATGCAATTAGAAGAAAGTAAATCCTCACTTCCTAACTAAATACATAAAATGCATAAAGCATAAGAAAGACCAAAATTGGTTCTGTATATTGAATGATGATTGAAAAGTGATGAAAAAGGTTTCTATTTATACTAGTTTCTAATCCTAGTCCTTCAAGGATATGGAAGTCTTAATCCAAGGAGGACTTGGTCTTTTATTCCTACTCTAACTTAAAAGATAAATAAATAAATAAAAAATAATGCTATAATTAAATGGAAATTCGTATAAGCTCATTAGGCTACTAATTGGCCTAGCTTCCTTTCCTTATTGGGTCCTTAATAGGCCTAACTTATGGCCCAGCATGCC
>CANYBF010486784.1:0-14229 GCA_948192965.1 Dalechampia spathulata
ATTGGGGATTATTGTATTTGAGTTGTTTGTAAGGATTGAAATTGTAAAGGTTAGAGTGTAAACCTTGAAAACACTGAGGATTGGATTCATTGGTGAATCCTTTATTGTAATTGATTGAGATTTTAGTGGAACCCTAAGTTGAGACTTAGGAGAAAGTGGACGTAGGCAAGAGTTAGTCGAACCACTATAAATCGCACGTGTTGCCAGCGCTTCCTGGGATTTCACTTACATAAAAAAAATACTTTTTATTTATATTTATAGTTTTTATCATATTATACCTATTTAATTATTTTAGATATTTTAATTCTCTAATAAAATATTTAAACATAATAAATATTCATCCAATTATAAAAATAAATTTTTAATATGAATTAAATATATTCATATTGATAAAATAATTAGATATTAAAAAATTTAATAATACGTTTATTTATAAGTTAATTTATTTTGCTTATCCATCATTTAAAAAATAGTTTTGGTGAAATAAAAAATGTAATACAATGTTTTGGATACATTATAATAATACCATTAAATTCAAACTTTTTATTAATAATTATAATTCATATGGATGTTGGGATATTTAATGATAAAATAATAAGTAACCTTAATTTGAGAAAAATATATTTAAAATATGAGCAAACATTTATGCCAAATTAAGGAATATAAAAATATATGATGTAAAATTCTTTCAATTTATTAAAATTCCCTTTAAAATAAATTCAAATTATATATATTTACATATATACATATATATTTATATATTCTTAGAAAAACGTTTATTTTCATTTAATTTTATGGATTTAGATTTTTATTGTAATTTTTTAATGGTGTATTATTATAAGAAAAATAAGGTAATTTAAGAGAGGCTAATTGTAAATAAGGAAAAAGCCGGAAACCATATTCACAAATGGAAAGGAAAGTCTGAAATTGCCTAAAGCATTCTTGTCATTATTAGGAAAACAAACTAAGCCGAAAACTATTTCTGCCGGTGATGATCATCAGTTGGGTGGTGGGAAGAAAATCTCATCGGAAGTTCTCTTGGAACGGAAATGCTTCTCGGTTTCAGGAGGAATCCTGAATGATGCTTCAAGCACCTCAGGAGATAATGCCTTCCAGACAGAAGTTCTACCAGCCAAATGGGTGAAAATTGGGCTGCCAAAAAAAGTTCATTTCAATGTTAAATGGACCCATTTCTAATTTCAGGAAAAGAAAATGAAAGACTTACTTTGGAGTGGTAATGATTGAGAACCAATCCATGCCATCAGGATCACAAATCTTGGAAACAACATAAAACCTTGGCACAATGAAGAGATTTCCAGCTTTGACAGTAGTTTCCAGAACTCTTCGACCATCCACACCCACAACCTGAACACGCCCACTTCCTCTAACAATGTATGTAACCTGTAAAGCAGAATCACATGAAAATCCTGGAGAACACATAGCACCACCATCCAATCTGACAAGATCAGCTCCAAGCCCTACTTCAGCCACCAATGGTAGATTTTTTGTATTCAAAACCACTACTCTACCACCATTCTTAATATCAACATCTAATGGTGCTTCCTCGCAGTTGTAAACCATTCCATTTCGGTTTTCATTTTTGGGTTCAGGCATCTTAAATGATGAAGCAAGCTTGACGATTCCTTTGCCTGTTTGGTTATTGACAAGGGTACTGACGGTTTTCTCATCAAGATCCCAGGCTCTGCCAACAAATTCTGAAGAGAAACCAGTGAAAATTCCATTGGTTCCGGTCAGGAAGAAATCAGTAAATTCACCAGCTTTGTGTCCTTTTGCAGTATCACCCATAAACAGAACAACCAGTTCAGTATCTTCCTTGTTAAACCACCAAGTGACGACTCCAAAAGGAAGGGCTATAGCATCGCCCTTCCTGATCGCAACCACTTTCTCTTCTTTCTCAGGAAGGACAATCCCAGCTACACCATTGCCTGACAAAAACAACGGTTTGATTTTATATACAGAAATCGAATTAGATTGATTCAAATCTACAAAGATCCAATTCTTTTGTTTTCAGAATGAAAAACCATCACCAATCCAATAACAAAAGCCATAAAAGCCAAAACAACGAGAAAAGGAAAACCCATAAGCAAAACCAAAAGATCACCAAAAAAACCAAACCCACATAACAAAGAAAATCTAGGAACAATAAGCGAAAGAATTATAGATCATAAAAAAAAACTGAAAAAAACAACAAAAGCAAGAAAGAATCAGAAAGGAAAAAAAGGAGATCGACTACCTTGAAGGACGTAGGCAACCTTGGAAGAATCAGAGTAACAAGGAAGAGCGAAGCCATATTTTTCAAGAGCAAGTTTGGCAGCACCAATGTTACCTTCACGTAACATTGCTAGTTCAGAAGGGGACCATGCAAAGTACGATCCGCCATCTCCCCCGTACACTTTCTTTGACAATCTTGGAGACAAATCGAGCTCCATCTTCATATCAAGTTTCTCACAGAAAAATCAGAAAAACAACAAAACCCAAACTATAATTTGTAGAAAGAACTATCAAAATGGAGTTGATTGATGGGGAAGTGTAAAGATTTGGTATTTATAGAGTGAAAACCAAGGGCTTGTAGATTGTGGATCAGTATAAAGCAACATCAAAAAATCATATCTGATTCTGATAATTTCATATTAGAATAATATTTTATAGTGATTATCTTCTTGTTATTGTTATTTATTAACTGAAAAAAAATTATTAAATAAAAATTTATATATGAGATAATGTTCGCACTATCACGCAATAACCGCAGGTACAGTCGGATCATGCTTAAAACATGGCAGCTTGAAATTTTTTAAAAATAAAAATGATAATTTTTAAAAAAAAAAAAGAAAAGAAAATGTGGCTGCTGGGATTCGAGCCCAGGTCTCTACGGCCACAACGTAGAATTCTTACCACTAAACTACAGCCACTTCGTTAATAAACTATTATAAATCTTAATAAAGAGAGTTTTAAAATTAAACAATAATTGCATTTTTCATTTTGTAATGATCAATCCTTAAACTTCTTTTTATTCCAATATCTAAACCATAAATACAATTTAATTTTATATTTTATTTTTGGAAAATATAATGTATTTATTTTTGAATAATAATGTTTATTATAATTATAACTTCTTTTATGAATTGTTATTATCTTTCACATTTAGGAAGAATTGCAAGACAAATAAAAGAAAAATCTTAAATCTTACTCCAATAAATAAGTTATTCATAAAGTTAACTTTCATAGTTTTATGTTTATTTTTTAAAATTTTAAATTAAATATTCTTGTTAAATACATTGAGTTTAAATTGTTAAATTTAACAACTAATATCTTCTCAAAAATATAATAAATGGGAACAAAATTTTTCACATCATAGATTTATTTTTAATTACAGAAAAAAAGGATTACCTTATATTTAATAGATTTACCATAAAATGTTATTATTTTTATAAGAAAATTATTTTTATAAAATAATAATCATATTTTTAACCTATATTTTCCCTCATTTTAATGTCTTTTTAAGCATTATTTGTATGTTTTCACCTTCAAACATAAGTAATTCTATATAAAAATCATGTTTTATCCTCATTCTTCACTTTGCATTTATCTTGTAGTTTATTGCATGCATTTTATGTATTTAATTATAGGATTTTGCATGTTAGAGCATTATTTGTTAGTTTCGTGCATGCAACTCTAAGTAGATACTATTTTTCTCATATAACTCTTTGGATCATGTTTTATAAGATCAGAAGGGTAGTTTATGCATGAAATTTATGTTTCCAAGTAGCACGAGTCATATCTTGTAGTTTTACATGGTATATAGGGTAGAAACTGAGAGTTTATAAGGGATATATCATTCCACATCATGTTTTAAGTTTTTTCTTTCCAGACAATTATAAAAATTAGATTTAAGGTTTATTCTATTTGGATTTCTTCTTATCTCTTGTTGATCTTTCATATTATAGTTCATCTTCAAGAAGTTGGGTGGAATTGCAACTGAAGGAGAAGCCAAAAGAAAAATGAAGGAAGAGAACCCCAAGAAGAATTTTGAAGACTAAAGATTTCTATTTCATTCCTTTAACATAAATTATGGTTGTATTACTTTTTATCATCATGTTACTTTATAATTCTTTTTATTTCATTATGCTCTAGTACATTTTGATCATAGGGTTGGAGTCATGTTTTGAACAAAATGATATTTCACATTTAGCAATCCAATTCTATTTCTTCATGTTCTTATATTGGGATAAATGTTTATGATGTTTTGCTTATCAAAAATGACCCTTTTAACTAGTTGAACATTAATTAATTGGTTAGCAGCTTTGAAAGAAGAGTTAATTAAATTGAATGAACACAAGAATATCGATAAATTAACTATCTAGACGTAGGAGTTAATTTGATTAGAGGCTTTTAAATATAGTAAATGAGCTAAATCATTAAAAGCAACCTAGCAACCATGAAAGTAGATATTAACTTATTTTTAGTAGGTAATTAATTCTTTGAAAGAAAAACCTTTACATAAAACACTGCCTTGATGAATTTCAAACATGATTGACAATGGATTAGTTATTTATGCTCTAGCATGATTTCAACCCTGTGTTATTATATATTATATATATTAACCTTAGTTAATTAGCATATTAGTTACTTTTGATAGATAATAATGAATGATTGATAATTTTTTTACCTAAATAATCGATAAAAATAATAACTAGTACTTAGTCATTTTAATTCTAGATAATAATGCCCTTAAATTGTACTCGTAATCCGTACTCTTGCAATGGTATGGATTCAAAATAAAGAGTTATAAATTTAAAACTTATAATATATAATTAACTTCAACTCATGCATTAGCATATAATTTTAAAAATTATCAAATATTACAAAATGAAATTTTGTTTTTGTAATTAACCCAACAAATAACCACCGGTAAATCAAAAAGAGTTTGACCATATATATATATACATATATATATTAGGCCCTCACAATCTAAAATTAATGAATCATGTAGATTAGAATTTATCAAAATTCATGATTGTTTTACTTTATATGAAATCATCAACAATTGTTAGCTTAAAGTTAATCAATATAATTAATATACACCAATTTTAATAATATTAAGATACTCTCCCGCAATAATTTTTAAAATAATATTTCTTTTTAAGATCTTAGAAATTTTAAATAAGGATTTATGAAAAATAATTCTAATTAACTTTTATAGATTAATTTTTAATATTCATTTATTTTTTACTATTTTATACTTACTATCAAAAAAATATTGATTTTATTAATACGTGTCAGTTTATAGTGGTTCGGCACTAACTCTTGCCTACGTCCACTTCTCCTAAGTCTCGACTTAGGGTTCCACTAAATCACAATCAATTACAAAGAGGATTCCACAAATGAATCCTAAACCCTAGTGTTTTTCAAGCTCACACTCAAACCTTTACAAGAATCAATCTCACAAACTCTTGATTACAAATTAATGCCAAGCATTAATCACACACCAACCCACTAAAGTAAACTCTAGCTTTCACAAGTGGAAATACAAATAAAAGAGAGTTTTCAATGGCAAAATACACAAAATACAAGTAGACTTACTTGTTCTTAACAATAAAAGATCAATAGAATGATTGCTCTGCAAAACTAGCTGTTAGGGATAAAGATATGAAAGTTCTCTTTTGAAAATAACCGTTAGAAAGGGTTTAAAACCTTTCTTTAAAGTCATGTATGGTCATACTTGTATTTGTACGCCCGTACAGATTCAAATATCTTAATGAAAAATGAGAGGGAAATGTGGTACGCCTGTACCAAAACAAGTTTCCTGACAAACAATTTTCCTGTTAGCTCACCTACGGTCGTACCACCTAATGGTATGTCCATAACAAAACAAGTTTACTGACAAACCAAATTCCTGCGAGCAATGGTATGCCCATTGTCACACTTAGCCTATACTTGGAGTAACATGCTCTCGTAGCATGAGCATCGATCTTCCCCAAGGGAAAACCGCTACTCATACCACAAGGGATACGTCGTCTCTAAAATCTATTTAGGTTCTTATGGGTACACGTCCCTGTAATTTTGGTGAACGGAAGCAACCGAGTGACATACATATACTAGACACATCGTACCCTGGATAAACAATCGTTCACTCATGCAATTCATTTGGCAAGCAACCCCATTATATTATATACAAATGATACCAATCACACAATAGGGTCCATATGGTTACTACACAATACTCCACAAAATACAAAGTAGACTACTGCCACTAGAATCAACAGAGCTACTCTAACAAAAAAACATATGACTCGAAGTTTGCCTCTGAGGTCCCGTACTACTTCGAGAATCGCCTTCTCTGCCAACGACTTCTATCACTGCTGCCCGGACTGCTCACCCGAAGGCGTAGAACCTACGTTTATCAAATGATAAACGCTGAGTATAACTTAATGGTGCTAAGGAAACATGAGTCAAATACACAAGTATAACTCGGTACACAACAATTATCGTAAGCATCATATATCATACAGTTCAATCATTTATAACATCATCATACAGGCCATTATAACGTACAAGTCTAATATATTTATGCAATGCAAATGTAACTATGCCTTTCATTCTTCCTCATCCTCATTTCACTCATTCACTCTTATTTTCCTATAGTTGTACACATTCCTTTTTACACATACTGGGTCCCTGTAGGTACCAGTACTCATCTCCCAAAGTAGGGTATATAAACATGAGGTGCTTTGCACCCTTTTCCTACTGTAGGTCTCGAGACTCGTCTCCCTTTTGGGAGGGCAATAAACTAAATGATTTCATTAGGAATCCCGTCATTATTTGACCTAGTATGCCCAGAGTTTCTAGCTCTACTCTCATCACTCTCTTTCCTTTTTCCTTCCTTAACTCCATGCATGCCATACAAGTGCTTATGCATGTTTAAATTAATGAACTATCCTCATTTCGCCATAAATGACAGATAACATGCATCAAACATCAGTATCCCAATAAGCAACGACATTCCTAGACCTTCCTTAGGTCTCAAGGTAAGAACAAGCCAACCAACACATAACACATAAACATAGCATAAACCTGGAGGTGAACTACTTCTGTTAATCCTGTCACTGTCGAGAACTACTTCAGTCTATCGCTCTCGCACAAGCTAAAAGCCTAGAAACTCAAACTCTAATATGTAGGAAATGTTTGAGAGGGTTTAAGAGGGTTTAGGGTGAAAGGAAACTGAGTCAAAATGTTTGAAATATCTTAAATCAGTCAAACTTAAGTCGCGTACAGTCGTACGAATCCTGGTACGTCCGTACCAAACTAAAACTCCTGACAAGCACATTTTCCTGTGAGGTACGGTACGCCCGTATGTCCCCAATCCACCTGACAAACCCAATTTCCTGCGAGTTCACGTACGGCCGGACCACCCTTTGGTACGCTCGTACGATCTCCAGGAACCTAACTCCCTCAACTCCCTTGTATTTGTATGCCCGTACGGTGATCCGTACGCCTGTACCACTCTTAAACCTCCTTCTTCCACTCTTCCTAAGCTCAAACTCAATATGTCTAACTCAAACATCAAGTATAAACACTTCTAAACCTTCCTCACAATATGCTAAACTCGGTGTTCGCCCCTTATATTATGGAGATACCTCAATAAGGCGGCAACACCCTCTCAGCCCATCCTCAGAACACAATAACACGTATCTACAGATACAATATCACGTCACACAAGCAATACACTCAACATCATCCTATTCATATACCAACATTCCCAAGGACATTCACACATCAGGAAAGCAATATCACATTTCATTCAGGCACATATAGGCACATCAATACACATACACACGTGTCCAATCATTCATACGCATACGCATACATGTCCATTTGCGCACATTAGTACCAAACTACCAGGGTCTCATATGCGGGTATGACACCTGTACCAACCAATGGTATGCACATACCATGCTCTATCAAATAGGACTACTTAGGTATAGTCAGTCGTATGGCCGTACCACTCAACTAAGCCATTTGGTACACCCGTACCAAAACAGGTACGCCCGTACCAACATAAAAACTTACATAAAAATGGTAAATAACTTAAATTAATTTACACGTGGCACACACATCAAAACCTAGGGTCTAACAATCTCCCCCTTTTTGATGTTGGCAATCAATTTAAGTTCAATTTTGCAAAAACTCAATTAAATGAAATTTAGATTTGAAAAAATTTGGAAATCTCCCCCTTTGTTTTAGAATACATGCCATGTAACCATAAGTTATCAAACAAGCACAAAGAAAGGAGAAATGGATAAACATAATCAACAAAATTAACAAAATTAAAGATAATCATAACACATTAAAAATACACCAAATAAGATAATGACAATAAACTGAATAAATATCATATATATAACATCAAAAGAAGATGTTCAATATAATGATAACATCAAAAATAATATGAAGACAAATATAAAAAAATATAACAAACAACTCCACTAACATCAAGTCATAAAAATCATAAAATATCTCCCATTTTGACAACATCAAAAATATCATTGTGGGTCCTGAGGAGGAGGTGGACTCGGTGGAGGAATAATAAAGGGATCCATCATGACACTGATGGAATGAAAAGTCTCGGAGGTGGATGTCTGAAACTCATGAAAATCGGTAACATGTTTATCAAGCTGCTGACCAAAAATGGTGGACTGCTGCGTAAGATGTCTAAGCTGCTGATCAATCTGGTTGAAATGACGCTCAAAAGTATCCAAGCAATCGAGTCGAGCAATGATAGTGGTAAGCTGCTAAGAAATAGAATCTAAAGGAGCAACAGTAGCAGTAGGAGTAGGAGTAATGGTAGCTAGATTGGTAGGATCAGGAACAGCAGCCGATGAAGAGGATCCACCTGAGAAGTGTCGCTGGCACTTGCAACTTAGCACCACCTAACATGTAGCACTAATGGATGGATCAGCAGGATCAAACCACTCTGCAGGTATGTCATCTGAAAATGGAACCTGTAGGCGCTGTCAGACCTCTACAGCTCGATGGTCGTAGATAGAGATGGTGTCATTGGGAAGGCCTAATGACTGAAGGTGAGCGAGTCGTCTGGATATGTACTCAGAATGAATCATGAACTCGTCATCAGCAGTGTGTTCAAAGAGCATATAGTGCTTAATGAATGAGAGATCAATGTTTGGACCGTATGGTCCAGGAGAAGGGTGAGTGAGGGGAAATGCCTGCAACTACTAGCAGATATGATGAATGATAGGACCAAATAAGATAGCCCTGCCAGACTTCTTCTGGACGCCAACCTCATGGAAAGAGGTCTGAAGCCAATGTCCAGACTGAATAGGAGTACTCGTGACCATGTAGTATAAGAAGATAAGGTTAGAGCCTGTACTAGTATCATTAGAATTTAATCTCCCAAAGATAAGATAGGAGATCAGTCTATAACAGTAGAAGAGTGCAGGAGATTTAAGGCACGAGGCCTTCTGACAAGACAGACGGAAGGAGATGTCGAGGGCGGTGTCCCTCCAGAAAGCATTACGGTCAAATACCGCGGATTTGGCATTAGAAATGCCATCAGTGTGGAACCTGAAGAGAGCATCAAACTCAGAAGGAGAAAGAGAGTGATGCCTCTGGAAGAGTCTGAAGGTGCAAGAAAAAGAGGTAGACAGAGAAAATGTCTGTAGGAACTCTAAAGCTACGGACTGGATGTAGTGGTTAGGGATAAATGTAAAGTTTGACCAACCAATGTTGGCCAAGTATCCCAGAATGTCATCCTCCAATCCAATCTATCGGAGAGTAGAATGACACGTAAAATGAGAGTGAGACAAAATCTTCTCACTCAGAATAGATGTCTTGACTGTAGAAGCAGAAGTGGTACTATGAGGACTAGAGCTAAGATGAACTGTGTGTTTGACTCTCTGTGAGGAAGAGTCACTGCGATCAGTAGGGGCAGACATCAATGAAAATAGTTAAAAACAAACAATATAGTTAAAAATAGGAATTTTTAAAAAAATCGACAGAGTAATGATGATTTTTTGTAAAACTGAAAAACTGAAACCTACACGGAAATCAATAAAATTTGACACATAAGTCCTAAACACAATCCTAAGGGATAAACTTTAAAGAACCTAGAGCTAAACCAACCTAGAATGATCAGAAAATCAAAAAGTTTAAAAAGACAGTAAAAAGCAATGAAATAGTAAAAATAAAATGTAAAATAGAGTGAAATAAACAAAAATAATACCAGAAAGAGGAGTAAGAATGCGGGTAATGTAGTTTGAAAGGGTTGGAAACTGATCGTAGAGGATTTGACTGAGGATTTTGAGAGAAAACTAAGTTAGAAATGAATGGAAAACTGAAAAATCACATTTAAAAACTATTTTTCAGGTCGTGTATGGGCGTACGTGTTGGGCATACGACCGTACGAGCCAAAAATACCTAAAAAATTCATATCGTGTACGGGTGTATGGGTGACATGTACGACCGTACCAACTGCAGACGTTTGGAATTCAGGATCGCGTACGGGCGTACCAAGCAAGCGTACGGCCGTGCGAGGCTTTCAGTTGAAAAATTAAAAAAGAACGCGTACGGGCATACCAAATTCGGTATGACCGTACCATATGGCATACGGTCGTACTGAATTGATTAATGGTCATACTAAACAATGCCAGAACTAGTTGAATTTGATATTGGGGGATCCGTACAGGCGTACCAAATGTCGTACGACCATACGGGGATTGAAATTGCAAATTTTTTGAAGAGTTTTCTGAATTTTCTTGAAGTTTTTAAAGTCCACCAATCACTCCTATTTCAAAAATGACCCATCTATCATTCTTAATTCATGTTTGATGAAATTTAAATGTTCTTCACTAAGGGGTTTAGTAAAAATGTCTGCTAATTGGTGAGTTGTATCAATAAATTCTAATACAACCTTCCCTTTTTGCACATTGTCACCCAGAAAATGATGCCTAATATCAACGTGTTTAGTTCTAGAGTGCTGAATGGGATTCCTAGACAATTTTATAGCACTAGTGTTATCACATTTAATTAAGGTGCAAGAAACACAAACATTATAATCCCCTAATTGTTGTTAAATCTAAAGTACTTCAGCACAACAACAACTTGTGAATATATATTTAGATTCAGCAGTAGACAAAGATACACAATTTTGCTTTTTGCTAAACCAAGAAACCAAATAATTACCTAAGAAATGATAAGTACTTGAGGTACTTTTCCTATCTAACATATTTCCAGCAAAATCAGCATCAAAATAAGCAGTCAAGTCAAAAGAATCATTCCTAGCATACCATAATCCATAATGCACAGTTTCAATCAAGTATTTAAAAATTCTTTTCACGGTACTTAAACAAGATTCCCTAGGAGAGGATTGAAATCTAGCATACATACACACAGCAAACATAATATCTAGTCTAGAAAAACAGTTAGGTACAACAAACTACCTGTCATACCTCTATATTTCTTTTGATCTACTTACTTGCCGTTTCCATCCAATGACAGTTTTGTAGTCGTGCTCATTGGTGTTTTGCTAGCTTTAGCGTCTTCCAATCCAAACTTCTTGAGCATCTCTTGAGTATACTTGAATTGGTTGATGAAGATTCCATCTTCACATTGTTTAACTTGAAGTCCTAGGAAATACTTCAATTCTCCCATCATGCTCATTTCAAATTCTCCCTGCATGCACTCAGAGAACTCCTTGTACAATTTTCCATTAGTAGTACCAAATATGATATCATCTACATAAATTTGAACAAGTAGAATATCATGTTTGTAATGCTTCATGAAAAGTGTAGTGTCTGCTTTGCTTTTATCAAAACCATGATCAATAAGGAATGAACTTAACCTATCATACCAAACTCTAGGGGCTTGTTTAAGGCCATATAAAGCTTTGGTAAGTTTGAAAACATGATTTGAAAATTCAAAATCTTTAAAACTGGGGGGTTGTGCTACATAAACTTCTTCATTTATAAAACCATTTAGAAAAGCACTTTTAACATCCATTTGAAATAATTTGAAGTTCATGTAAGATGCATATGCCAATAACATCCTAATAGCTTTTAATCTAGCTATAGGTGTAAAAGTTTCATCAAAATCTATACCTTCCTCTTGACAATACCCTTGAGCTACAAGTCTAGCTTTATTCTTAGTTATAACACCATATTCATCTAGTTTGTTCCTAAATACTCATCTTGTACCTATAATTGACATATCTTTAGGTTTAGGTACTAAGGTCTACACCTTATTCCTATCAAATTGGTTCAATTCATCTTGTATAGCTAACACCTAACTATCATCATTTAAGACATCTTTAACATTCTTAGACTCTATTTAAGAAATAAATGCAAGGTTATTGTGAATGTATTTAAACTTAGAACGAGTTGTTACCCATTTTGATGTTTCACCTATGATTTGCTCCTTGGATTATCCTTTTGGAAATTGCCACTCCTTTGAAAGATCATGCTTGATATGTGTAGTAGCTAAGTGAGGAGGAAGATCATCCACTTCTTCCTTTTCAGCATCTTTGGGAATAACATCTTGTTGATGTTCTTTTTCATCTCCTTATTCCATTAAGATTCCTACATCATCATTAACATTGTCCTTTCTTGGACCAATGGAGTTAGTTTCATCAAAAATAACATGCATTGATTCCTCAACAACTAAAGAACGTTTATTAAACACCCTATATGATTTACTAGAAGTTGCATAACCTAAGAAAAGACCTTCATTTATTTTAGAATCAAATTTTCCAAGATTTTCCTTGGTATTCAAAATATAGCACTTGCAACCAAATACTCTAAAGTATGAAATTCTTGGTTTTCTACCATTTCATAGCTCATAAGGAGTTTTATTTAAAATTGGTCTCAAATGAATTCGATTGGTGACATAACAAGCGGTATTAACCACTTCAGCCCAAAAGTACGAAGACAATTGATACTCATTAAGCATAGTACATGCTATGTCACAAAGAGTCTGATTTTTCCTTTCAACTACCCTATTTTGTTGAAGAGTTTTAGGAGATAAAAAATTATGATAAATTCCAAGAGATTCACAAAAAGATTTAAAACTTTCATTTTGAAACTCTTTTCCATGGTTACTTCTAATAGAGGAAATGTAGTAATCTTTTTCATTTTGCATTGTTTTAGTAATATTTTGAAAAGCATTAAATACATCATCTTTATGAGCTAAGAATGAAACCCAAGTAAATCTAGAGTAATCATCAACAATAATAAGTGCATAATGCATACCACTTACACTAGCTACCCTATTTGGACCAAATAAGTCCATATACAACAATTGAAGTGGTTTAGTAGAAGTTACCTTGTTTTTATCCTTAGATGAAGATTTTACCTGTTTTCCCATTTGGTACGCTTCACATACCTTGTCCTTAGCAAATTTGATCTTTGGAAGCTTTACCACATGCTCGTTCTTCCCGAGATCTCCAATGCTTTCGAAACTAGCATGTCCAAGTCTTCTATGCCACAACCAAGAATCCTCACTTATATGAACAAGACACTTTACATTTTGTTAGGAATAGAATCTAAATCAATCATATAAATATTTTCTATTCTTTCTCCTTGAAAGACTAGCTTATTATCACTTATCCTATATACGAGACAACCATTAGGATCAAAAACTACCTTAAAACCATTATCACATAATTGACTGATACTAAGCAAGTTATGTATTAATCCTTCTACTAACAAAAATTTTCTAATAGAAAAGTTGGAATCCTTACCAATCTTACCAATTCCAACAATGTTACCTTTACCGTTATCTCCAAAGGTGACATCACCTCCTGCATATTTCTCAATATGGGAGAAAAGACTTGCGTTCCAAGTCATATGCCTTGAGCATCCACTATCTAGATACCATTTATTTTCGTTAATCTTGGATCTCAAGCATACCTGTCAAAACAAATGTATTTACTTCTTCTTAGGTACCCAAATGTATTTGGGTCCTTGGGGGTTAGACACATTTATTTCATCATTCCAATGCATTCTTCTAATAAAACATCTATTAGTTGCATGTCCCTTTTTATTGCAATAATGACATACAACATTTCTAAACTTAGAATGATTATGCACATATTTCTTTCTAGATGCATGTGAATGACTATGATTGCGTGAACCATAACATGAACAATGATGCACCTTATTAACATGCCTATGCACTCTATGAGTCTTAAGATGAATATAT
>CANYBF010486882.1:0-12525 GCA_948192965.1 Dalechampia spathulata
CCTAAAATTTTAAAATCCACTGAATGCTTCATATGGCTGTACACCCTTGTTTGTACGCCCGTACATGAATCAAGAAAATTTTCTAAGTTTTTGGTATGGTCGTACTAAGTTTGGTACGCCGGTATGCCTAAAACTTCAAAATTTTCAATTTCTGCCAAAGCAATATTATAGCCGTACGTCTCAGTTTGTATGCCCATACCTCTAATTCTTTCAAAATATAAATTTTTATCGAAGCTTTTGTACGGTCGTACGTAAATTTGGTACGCTCGTACGCAATATAGTTCTTTCAAAATTTTTAAGCTTTTTAAGCTGGTACAGCCATATGCATAGCTAGTATGCCCGTCTGCAACTCAAAAACCCTATTTTAACCTACTTTTCTTGCTAGCCATCACACCTGAATCTTCCAATTTTCTCTGATTTCTCACTCAAATCTTCACCAAATCCTTCCAAACCTATCCCAAATCACTCAAAATTACATTCCCCACTCCTTTACTCTTGATTTTTAGTCCATTCACTCAAAAATCTCAAGTTTTTTGTTTGATTTTTCACTGTTTTATTGAGTTTTTCATTCAGTTTTGATTTATGATTTTCTGCTATTTTTACTCACTTTTTGGACTAGATTCTTTAGAAAAAAGTGTTTAGGATTGTGTTATCTTATTATGTTTTAAATTTAGTTGAGTTTTGTGCAAGTTCAAATTTTTGGTATTTTTTAAATTTTATCAAATTGCTGTTGAATTTTTGAAAAAATTTTAGTTTTTTTGCAAACACTCCTGATTTTTATCATGTCTGCTCCTGAATCTTGTGGTGGCTCTTCATCTCAGGGATGAGGCAAAGTCAAACATACTATTCCTTCAGGTTTCGATCCTCGAGCCAATACCCTTTTTCTTGCCATCATACAGTCTATTCTGAATGAGAAGATTTCTCTCACTCCCGTTTTCCTTGTGTCTCCACTCTTTGTCGAGTCAGATTGGAGACTAATGTTAGACATTTCTTGACTAATGTCAATTGGTCCAATTTTGCATTTCTTGATAACCACTTCATATAGTCTGTTGCACTCGAGTTTCTATAGACTTTTCACCTTGATGTGTCATATGATTGTTCTTTCTGCCTCTTTTACAAATCCTACAAACTCACTCCTTCTAAGTTTGATTCCATATTTAACTTTTCTACTAAGGGCATTTTAAATGCTAAATCCATAGTATTTAATCGCAATGCCTTTTGGAGGGAGATCACACTTAATACTCCTTTCCATCCTTCAAGGCTGAGAGCCTCCTATCTTAAGTCCCCCGCTCTCTATTAATATCATTAATTGATCACCTACCTCATCTTTGGGCGATCAGAGTCAAATGACACAGTCACTAGCCCTGACCTCATCTACCTTCACTCGATGGTCACGGCACTCCTATTCAGTCTGGACGCTGGCTTCAGACCTCATTTCATGATGTTAGCATGCAAAAATAGCCTAGTAGAGCTATTCTTTTTGGTCCTCTCATTTACCACATCTGCCATCACTTGAGAGCCTTTCCTACTACTTCTCCTCCTACCCTCAGACCTAAAGGTCATAATCTAGACATGTTATTCACTGAGCACTCCATGCTCAGTTAAGACAAACAAAAATATGATTTTTAAGCACTAACATTATAATTAAGACATTGAAATGTGTTAGACCTATGATTTTGATGTTTATATTTAGATTAATCAATTCAAGTTAATTGCAATTTTAAAATGTTGATTTTGTATATGGTACGGCGTACCAGTGTTGTATTCTATGTGGTACGGGCATACGATTGATAGTACTAAGTTTGTTTTGACTTGTTGAGTTTGGTACGGGCGTACCACATTTTGTGTTATATTTGAAATGTTATCAAAGCAACGGTATGGGCATACCAATGGAGTGGTACAAATGTACAACTTTGTTTTTTGTTTATAAAACTTACCGAGAGCTCGGTACGGGCATACCAAGTCTGTGGTATGGATGTACCAACCATTCGACCAAAATTGAATTATGTTTTAAGCAGTGGTACGGGGGTATGGGATGTGGTACAACCATACGTACATCTGCAGAAAGATTTTAAAAGCTTTCTAATGAATCTATTTACAAGACAGATTACATTATTGCATTTCTAATGTCTCTATTCTTCTTTTGTGAGCTTCTACATTATTGAGTTAGATGTTCAAGTAAGTTTCTTGGATGCAAACTTAATCTTTGTTACATTTGTGATTCAAACTCTCATTGTACTTTATATTTTACAATCTAAGCATTTATTGTTGTAATATTGGGTTGGTGTGTGATTAATGCTTAAGCATTAACTTTGTAATTGAGAGTTGATTATTATGAATTTTGATATTAATTGTAAAGGTTTGAGTATGAGCCTTGAAAACATTAAGGTTTTGGATTCTAGTTGAGGAATCCATTGTTGTATTGTGAATTGGTTTAATGGAACCCTAAGTTGAGACTTAGGAGAAGTAGACGTAGGCAAAGAATTGTGCCGAACCACTATAAATTATGTTGTGTTGCCATACTTCCGCAAGACTTTCAAAATGCATTAAAATGAGTAAGAAATTGTATCAATAAATTATTTAAAATTTCATTCATAATTAGACATATTTTAAATTTATAATAAGCATCTTTGAGGACAGGAATCATAATTGGAGTATAAAGAATGTCATTTACTATGTTGTTCATTAATTTTAATTGATTTTCTATAAACTAGAAATTAAAATTCAATTTGAAATAAGAAATTAGAATATATTAACTAAACTAATTAAAATTAAATTAAGATTTTTTCTTTAACATATTTCAAACAACGAGGAATAAAATGATCAATTTAGACTCAAATGAAAATTAATGACATCAATCTCAAGTAATAGATAATCAAATCATGATGAATAAATTAAAATATCAACAAGCTTTTTTCAAAGTTAAATTGTTTATCAAAATTAATTAATGTACACATTCTTATGATAATTAGTTAATTAAAACATATTAATCATAGTATCCATATTAATCCCTCACAAGTCAAATTCTTATCCCAAATAATTCAATCCCATGTTTATATCAAGTATTCCAATAATTAATTCATTTATCAATAATTCAATCTCATGTTTATAACAAGTATTCCAATAATTAATTCATTTATCAATGTACTTAATTATCTAAAATATATAATTAATTGGTACCAAAATTAATCACAAGTAATTATACACTCAAAATATAAATTACATTAAATTACCATTAAAATGAAATATTGTTATTAATCATAATAAAATGGATTCAAAATAAAACTATTCAATCCTTAGAAATGTCTCTACTCATAATTTATCAATTAAATACATTCAAAATACATAAGCATAAATTTTATCACAGCCACTAGAACACTCACTTTTAGACATATATTATGATAAGTTATTTGAATTAACTAATGCATATTAATGATTGCTTGACTAATAATGCACAATGACATGAGAATAGAGTAAATGATTTTGTGACTATGAGGGATACAAACTTATATAGCCCCTTTGATGTGTTTAGGTTGATTTTGGAGTGTTTTTAGCAGATTTCGAGAGAGTTAGGGGCTTCAAGTAGGCATGTCCTGATTTCTATTTTAATGGATTGTTATTTTAATGCAAATAGAGGTTATGTAGTAATATTACTACACTAGTATATAACCCATTGTTACTCAAAGTCCAATTGAGTCCAATCAAAGAGTTTGTGCAACAATGCATTTCCATGAGATATAATTCTAATTTGATTTAAGTTGAGGTTAACTCGATTTGAATTATATAAAAATATAAATGTTAGATCGAACTAAATCTCAAATACTAACATTTGTAAAAAGATAATATATATTCAATTTATTTATTATTAATTATGAGATAAATCATTGAGACTTTTCTAAAGTTAAAGTATAATTAGCATCATATCTTTTTTTAAAAAAAGCTTAATTAAAATACTTTATGTTAGTTAACTAAAATTTCATAATTAAAAGGATATAATGATATGAAGGAATAAAGTTCAATTTTCCCCTTAAACTTATAACTAAAGCTAAATTTGCCTCTTTTGACTTTTTTTGGATCAAATTACCCCCTTTAACTAATAACCAAGGTTCAATTTGTCCCTTTTGACCTTTTTTCTTTTATCAAATTACCCCTTAAACTTATAGATGCCCAATCTAATTTGTTAATATTAAAAATTAAATAAAAATTTTCCAATTAATTATCATATGCTAAAAAAGTTTACAAACAGATTTTATAACAAATATATTCATAGTTTAACATTTTTATTAAATTATATACTTTTTATTTTTATATTTTATATTTTTTTACTTAATTAAGTTTTATAAGTCAAATAAAAAATACTTATTTATACTTATTTAAATTTACAAATTTAATAAAAGAATAAATTTTATTTATTTATTATAAAATAAATGTACTGAGTAAAGTTATAAATTATTTGAATGAAAAAATTATATAATTTAATAAAAATATAAAATTATGGATGTATTTATTTAGAAAGTTTTTCAAGTTTTTAATAGAAAATATTTATTTTAAGGGTTAAATAATTATTTTTTAGTCTTTTGATGTGATTGTATCAAATATATAAGTTGAAGGAAGAATTTGATTCAAAAAAGGTCAATTGAATTTTCTTGAAAGTTAAGGGTGCAAATTGAACTTTATTCCATAATGAAATATAAAACTAAGTTTATGTTTTAATTCATTTTCAAAAAATAGATGAATTCAGCTGTAATTTACTAATATGAAACAATAATTTTCAATTTATTTATATGTTTGTATAATAAATTAATTTTATTGATAATTTATTAATAGTTTTTAATATGCATTTTGTTTCCATGATTATTTAATATGATTCAAAGAATTTTATTTATTTTGCATGATAGAAAAATAATATAAAAAAAGTGATGATTATTTTATGGAAACGATAAAAAAATAATGAATATAAAAATAATTGAATTATTTTTGATAAATTTATAAAAATTGAACCATTTATATAAAGAATAATAAAAATATATATTTATGAAAATCTGAAACCTTTATGTTATGAAAAAATAAATTAGGAGACCCCTTTAGTAAAAACTTAATGAAATAAATTGGAACGGTTTATAATAAAGTTTTAGAAAGGAGGGACAGGATCATAATTTTATCCTAATTTGGAGGAAGTTTCAGTAATTCGCCTTTAATCATGTTTGGTTAATTTAATTAAATAGGTTAATCAACCATATTAATTTAATGAAAGTGATTAATTAGTTTTCAAGATTTAACAAAATTTAATAAAAAAAATAATTACAATTATAAAAAATGTGTAAATCACTTCATATAATTAAAAAAATAAAGTTACTGTCTTTGTAATTATTATTCTATTTCAAGAACCGGAACAGCCGTCGCCATCCAAGGAAAAAAATGCTAAAGAAGGTGTAAAACCGGAACCATATGCAAGTCGTAGGTGAGACGCAAAGCTATGGATGCCATTGAAAGTTTCTTCTGATGCCGCTTTACCTACCATACCCCTTCTCTCCGTCACCTAACCACGTCTATTACACCACCCAGAAGCTCCAAATTCAACTACCCATCAAAACCACCACGAATATTCCTCTCTTTTTCCTTCATTTTTGCTGGTTTTGCATTTCTGTTGGTTTTTTTTCAACTTTGAATTCTCTCGATGGAGACTAAGCTGTTGAAAGCTTCCTGTCCTGCATTTTTCCCGTCCTCTCTTGTTTCTAAGTTTTCTAGGACAAATTGTTGTCTTTTTCCTCACGCAAGGCAAAACCTGTATTCTGTAGCCTCCAAAAGATGCATTCTTTCAGCTCGAGCTTCTGTTTTTCCTATTGGGTATGTTGATTTTCTTTTTCTCAATTTCTTTCGCTCTATCTTTCGCTGGGTATCTTCCATTTTTATATGGATAGATGTTGGATTCTTTCTATTTAATCGCTAGTGACTCAAATGAATAGTTTGGTTCTGTGGCGGTCAATGGTTTGGTCTCTTGTTTGTTGTATTGTATAACCATTTTAATTTGATAAAAACGAAGTAGAATGAACTTGATCATGTCTTGGTATTGGCAAAGCAGTAAATGAGTTTACTTTCATATGTATTTCAATCTTGGTAGATAGATTGGGATACTATTTAATGGCTTTTGATTCTCAAAACTAACTAGCCAAGAATTAATCATGCCTGATACGGTAGTTAGATTGAAAATATTCACTCAAAGCTAAGATTTGAAATACCATTGAAACAATCATGAGCAAAAGTAGCATGATCTCATATGCATTTGTGCTGAGACTTGGTAATTTAAATTGTTTTTCTTTCGTTCTTTTTTTAGCTTTATTTGTTAATTCTAACCATTCATGCCTCTGTTTGCAATTATCCGGTTGTATTGCGAGTCATCAGTGCTTCCATGTTCTCAACGTGGGCTTTCTTTCTGTGTAGGTTGGAGAAGAAGAAAAGGGTGGACGAGAGCGAGAATTTGACCCTGGAAAACATAAGACGCTCTTTGATTCGGCAAGAGGATAGCATAATATTTAGCCTCTTAGAGAGATCCCAATACCGTTACAATGCTGATACCTATGATCCTGATGCTTTTGCCATGGATGGCTTCCATGGATCTTTGGTTGAGTTCATGCTCAGAGAAACTGAAAAGCTTCATGCTCAAGTATCCAGTTCTTAAGCTTCAGCAGCTTGTTGGAGAATAATTATATCATGAAAATGTATCAATGCTGGTTTTCTTAAATTTCGTTTTTTATGTTAGGTAGGCAGATACAAAAGCCCTGATGAGCACCCTTTCTTTCCGGTTGGCTTGCCAGAGCCAGTACTGCCACCTCTACAGTATCCACAAGTAAGAAATGAGATAAAGTAAAACAATTCCAATGTTGTTTTTTTCTCTCTCAGTTTGCAGTCCTCTTGGTTCATCTATCAAGATCCATGTGTTTACATGCTAAGCAAGGTTTATAATCTAGAAGGCAGTTTGTTTTTATTGGCCATGTCCTGAATTCGACAACTTTTATGCATTAAGAACTCAGATAGTTTAGCTTTCTATCAAATTGTTTGAGCATGCTAAAGGTAAAAATGCTTGTAAGTGAATTTGATGAATCTCAATGACTATATTCTAGTTTGAATATAATATGACCATGATCAGGTAAATCTTTTTAATAATGATTTTTTGGTAGTTTAAAATGTACGGTCTATAGGTTCTTGTAAAACCAGTGTTCATTAATCTATGTTTATATATGTGCAGACTGATGGTTTCTATCAATGTCTTTGACTTCATGGTTGAACTTTTTCTTTCTTGTACAGGTGTTACATCCCATTGCTGAATCAATTAATATAAATAACAAAGTATGGGATTTGTACTTCAGAGATCTTATCCCAAGATTGGTCAAGGATGGAAATGATGGCAATTCTGGATCAACAGCTGTTTGTGACACAATTTGTTTGCAGGTAAACATTTATTAATGATTGTTATACTTTTGGATCGATATGAACACCCTTAGGGGGAATATTGTGTAAGAATTAGAAATTTAAAGAAGATTTCCTCATATTTATGATATTTGACATAATCCATCTGCAGGTAATCATTTATAAATAACTTATTTATAAATTTCATCTTTCGCATACTCAAACTAATATTTGTGTACAGTATCTGTTAGCTATTTAAGATCAAAACTGGTGGGATGCCTGTGAAATATCCTGGGTCGTATCTCCTGAAGTTAAATCATGTATCTGCTATCCTTGTTTGCGTGCATGTATACATTTACTTCTTTTCTGCGTGTCAATATATAATTTTTGAGGCTATTTACTTTTGAATCTTAATAAAGGTCCTAGAAATCATTATACAGGTTCCTAGTGGTAAAATACATCTATCGTTGTCTTGCTATCATTAAGGGTAGCCCTTAAGTTGCATGAGTTTGACTCCTGAACACTACTGATAGTTTCTTCTATCAGCCAATTACTATTCTGGGCTTCTTGTCTAACTTGAATTAAGGTTTCAAGGATTCACATTTGCTAGAAGTGGCTGTCATAGTAAGTCTGGTCCTATCCTATCATAAGTTTTATTTGAGATTACTTTTATATTTCCATTATCTGTTCGGTGATTACCAATAAGTATTGTAAAACATATTGGTAATGTCTAGATAGATTAACGAAGCAAAACTTCTTTGTCTCCATTATATTTCTCCCAACTGAGTATTGTCAAATTATGATGTCTATGAGCAATCCTATTCAGATAATTTCCATGGAGAGCTTTAGCAGTGGGCTTTTCCTAATCTGGTCCTGTATTATCTTTCGAATCTCTGCTTCCACATGTATTTGTTATTTAGACATTGTTAATGATCAGCAGTTAACGTGGCAAATGAGCTTTGGATAATTGGGGAGAGAGTAGATTAAAGAGTACTTTCTCATGTAATGGAAAGAGACAACTACCTGTTGGGTCATTAATTTTTGGTTCATGTGGTGCATCCTTGGCATTAGTTTTCTCCGTCATCTCTGTGGTAGAGTTTTTCACCTAGATGTAGTTCATGATTGAACTTCCTGGTAGTGGAAAAAAGGAGAATTGGAGAAACAAATAATAAAGTTGATCTTATACTTACTCAGCTATTCATCAGTATGACAAACTTTAGATCATCAAATATTCAACCTTCGCAGCCTTTCCGAGTGACTATAAAGAATTAGCGGCCAACTGCTGTTTGTGCATAGGTTCCGACGCGCAGCACAAAATATGTTAATTGGACCCAGAATCAAAACTTGCCAATTAGGCTACGTTCTTGTATGCAAAACAGAAAGGGTCGTGATTAGGTCTTTTAACTCTATGCGCAAGTTTGTGTCTTGCTTGGGTTTTGCCTGCAAAGAGGATATAAATATTGCATTAGCTATGTGCTTCCATTGCAGTCATGCCGGATAACTATGAAGAGACACAAAACTTTGACTTTACGACACCATTTTGTGCCTTTTGTAGTATTCTAGAAACTTTCGTTTTCATATGCAAGTATGGTATGATGCTGGTCATAGACTTCACTCAGTTGGTAGGGCCGGGGCTGGATTTACAAATATGCACAATGTAGAGAGAAGTGAGATTGGAAAGAATGAGAATAAGAAAACTGAAAACGAATGTCAGAGACAAAGCAAAGAGAACAGTTTCATTGTAATTTTGTAAATTCTTTTGGGTGAAATTTCTTGTGCCTTGTATTGAAGATCAAAAGTAATAGTCTCCTCAAGCCTAAACCACATCTTTGACCAACTTCACCAAATCATCTCTCTGATTCAAATGGCACCTGTAACATCAATTCATAGATTAGCATCCTTTTCTATTTCTCCGGAAAAGTTGATGGATACATCTGGATTGTCATAATTTCAGGTTCTATCAAAAAGAGTTCATTACGGAAAATTTGTAGCAGAGGCCAAATATCGGAACTCCCCAGATGCATATGAAGCAGCCATTAGAGCACAGGCATGTCCGACACTGACAATGACTTTGCTAAATCAATGATTCCGTAATTCTGACTCTCATACTTTGCGTGCTTCAACTTGCAGGACCGGGACAGATTGATGGAATTGCTGACGTACAAAAAAGTTGAAGAGGCAATCAAAATGAGGGTGGAAGTGAAAACCAGAACTTTCGGGCAAGAGGTGACAGTAATTTGTGAGGAAGATGGAACCGAACCGGCATACAAAATAGAACCAACCCTAGTAGCTGATTTATATGGAGACTGGATCATGCCATTGACAAAGGAAATTCAAGTGGAGTATCTGTTGAGAAGGTTGGATTGAAGTTTGCATGGCAGCCGTAGCTATCACTATAATACAAATATATATACAGATCATGTTTTTCACTAATCTGCTGTGTTAAGCATTGTGCTTGTAATTTAAAACGCCTGCAAGACGATAGCTACGCAAGATCATATCGTGAAGATAACCACAAACAATTATCAGTTCATATTGGAAAAGATTATATAAATCTGATGCATCTTAGCGTTCAGGCCAATGAGTTTCATAATGAACATAGACACGGAAATTATCACACTGATAAATGCAGTGTTAGGCTCAAACTCGAGACTTATGAAACGGAGATTCCGAATGGTGGTTTCGAGCTGAGATCCTGAAGGGAACCTCAACATAGAAGGACCAAGGCAGAGCTTGCATGGGTCCATATCATGTATCATGCAAGGTAAATTAATGGAGGTAGGTTCAATGTTGGGAGGTATCAACAAAAGTGATTTGAGGGTCCTATAGGTTTCCAAAAACCAAGAAAGGAAGCACACCCTGGAAGATGAGGCCATTAAACTAAATCATGATAATTCTATAGCCATTATAATGATGCTGAGGGTATAATCATTATGAAATTTAGGAGATTTTCGGCTTTTGTAATCTGCCTATCCATGCCTCTGGCATTATGCAATCGATTTACTTGCAATGTCATCCATTTCCGACAATAATATCATGACAGATCAAAGTAGTACCGATCTATAAAAACACGCTATCATTTGTGTTCTAAAGGTTATGAATTAATTAAGGAATATTTTGAGGTGTTATCATCAAACTATCCATTAAATTCGTATCAACAATACCGGATACTCTGTAATTTAATTATTTCGGCAAAATATTGTCAAAATTCTGTAAGTACTACTTTATTCAAATAAACAATATTGTAAATCAAATAAATATGATTTACATTTTTTAAAATAATTATTTTATGGGTAATTAATGAAAATAATTATTTTTCAAAATAATTAATTGACTAATAATAAATTAGCAAATATATTAGTTGCTGAAAAGAAGAATAAGTTGATTTGGTAGCAAAAATAGTAATTCATGCATAATAAAAAAAATTTTGATAATATTATTATATATTTTTTTAAGATTATATTTAGTGGATTTGAGAGTTTTTTATTGTTATTGAAAATAAAAAAAATAGATGGATGGAAAAATAGCGATGATGAGAAACTAATTATATTAAAGAGGGAAACAAATAAGAGGAAATGTAAAATTATCTTTCTTTTAAATATGTAAAAATTAATTTTTATTATGTAATAGTAATAATTTTAATTTAAAAAATTAATTTATAATTCTAAATATTTTTTTTAAAAAATTAAATATAAATACTAATTATTTTTACTATCTAATAATTTAAATTTATAAAAATTAATCTTTATTATCTAATTTCATATAAAAACTAACTTTTATCTAAAAAGATTTATTCAAATTCAAATATAAATACTAATTTTTATTATTACCTATCTAAAATAAATATAAAAATAATTGTTATTATGTAATTTCATATAAAAATTAATTTTATGTACAAATTAGGAAAAACCGTCTAATATGTTCCAACATTTATTCATTTGATTTCAATTTTATCCGTAGATATCAAAGGCACGTGTTGTTGCTGATGTGTATTTGTTATGTGGAATTTATTTTAAAACTAACTTTGAATAATTGAAACGTCATGTTGGGAACCCATTTTTCATCAAACGTACATGACATTGCTCTTCATAATCATAACCGTGGGTTTCATAATCTTTAACAATTCCTTAACCCTAAAATCAAAAATTAGTTATTCTTCTTTTATCTTTTAACTGATAATTTGGGGTTATAGTCATTATTGATTCCTATGGTCCACTTGCAATAGAAAATAGAAGGTGGCGATGACATCTCAAATCCTGGAAGAATTTCCTTATCTTTCTCCAAATGAAGGATGTTTCTGTAACTGTGGGAATCCATGTCGACTGAAAGTTTCAAGGACCAATTCGAATCATGGTCGTAGTTTTTGGGGATGCGCAAATTTGAATGTAAGAGAAAAATTAATTTAAATTTGTTGATTTGTTGATGTCCTTGAATTGCAATGAGTTTATTGATTTTAATTTATCCTTTTCTATTTTAATAAAGAATTCACATTGTGAGTTCTTTAGATGACATGATGGTTGGGTGAATGAAAGGACCTTATTACCGGTAAATGAGCTAAGGTGTCTGAATTGAAATTTTGAAAGGAATGAAGGTGATGCATACAATCAACTAGAGTACACTATGTTGAAAAATGAAAATGAAGATCTAAAGCAAAAGTTGATGAAAAGTGAGGCAACACTGACACGATTGAAGATAAAGTTAGGCATGTATATACCTACAATTTATGTTTCAATTGATCTTCTGTTATATTTTCTTTTCATGTGACTTTTGTTTGTCATACTATTATGGAGTTGAGATAGATAGAGGGGGATGGTTGTAGTATTATTAAGGTGTTACAAATTTAGGGTATTATGTATTATGTAGCATTTTATAGTTTAATTTTATTTTTATATTTATGGTTTTATCAACATGTATGTATGATGTAATTTTAAGAAATTTTAATTTTAATCAATGTAAGCATATATTATTAATCATGTTCTGTCACATCCGCATCTTAGGGTCTAGTAGTCTTGCATAATTGCTATGACTGATACGGTGAAATCGAGTGTGTATGCCTATGAAGATGTGTACTCGCATGTGTTGTGATGTGTATGTGTGCATGTGAATGTGATAACTTGA
>CANYBF010487283.1:0-29612 GCA_948192965.1 Dalechampia spathulata
TGTCATGCATATGCCATGTCACGCATCACTTCACATGCCATGCATTTGGTATGTCATACACCTAACATGTCATACATATGCCATGTATTATACCATCATACATATCATGCATATGATATGCCGCACATACACCATGCATATGGTATGCTATTCATCACGCCATGACATGCATATGCCATGACATCCATCATTTTTACATATCATGCATATGATATGTTATTCATGCATTCGCATTGCATACGTCTTACATACGCCATATGTCCAACGCTAAAATGAATCTCAAAACATTAACGCATAACGTCATACGCTATTTACCATAAATATGTGCTTACATATTAGGTTGCCATATCATGCATATGATATGTCATTCATACTCACATGACATGCATATGCCATGTTACTTCTATCGCTATATCACATGACATGCATATGCCATGCCATCTAAATGCCATATAACCTTATATGTCATTCTACGTGCAACTTTGCAACGCCAATTCACCTGACGCGCTGTGTGTTTACAATTACGCTCGCATGCTTGCCTGCTTAGGATAATTAATCCCAACTAAAATGGTAAAATCGATTTTAAAAACTCATAGAATAGATCTCCACCACCCGAACCTAATCTCTGAAGGGTTTGACTAGCACTCATGCTATGGGTCGGTTGGAACCATCCGATGGTGACTCCCTTGTGACTCTTTCGAGTCCGTATCATTCCCTAAGGGAACCCCTTAGGAAGACTGCGCTTTCGCTCCAAGTGCGATCCCCGGTATGTGACTTTCACAAGCCTTGCTCTGGGCCCCGGCAGAAACCGGTGCTCACAGATTGAAGCTACAACATTAAAACAAATCCAAAAAAATAAACCTATCATGAAATCAAGGGAAATAGGAGAAGAGAATAGGCATTTAACTCACTAAAATAAATTAGGCTTCTGAGATCTTGATTCCAAATGTGATTAAGGAACTGATTAGGGTTTATTAGTCACTAATCCTAAGTTAATTACTCAATTAAGTGTTTAATTAAGTGAGGATTGATTTTGATAGAGTTTAGGTGTAATTAGTGAATTTTTAGATCCTTTTCCATAAATACAAGGCTTATATTTATAGGTGTGGGTGATAGGATTAAGAAAATCATATTAGCAATGTAGGATTCTAGGAATTTTTGAGCTATGTTTGTAGCACATAGTGTTATATGTGCAGCATATAGCCTAGAAAAAGGTTATATGCATAACATATAGCAGTAGATATCCAGCATGATGCAATTTTGACCTATGTGTGCCAGCCAATGTAGGGACATTGGGATGTGCACCATATGTCAAATAAGCATCGTTTGGGACCCTAATACATGGTGTCATATGAAGCATATTAGATTTGCTTGGGAAAAGGTCGCCCACCATGCGTAGCATGTAGAACTATGTTCTTCGCACATCAAAAAATGCATGTTATGTGCTCTACCTTCCACAAGCGTAATGTAATGTACTCCACATGTCCAGAACACTTAAGGGAAGCTCAAAGGCATGTATACAAATCGAGGTCAACATTGGAGACTTGTACCAAGCCGAATCAACAAAAACCCAAAATTGTAGCACATGGGTGAAAAGTCAGGGTCAACACTCGACTAATGTAGGAATCAAAGAAATCTTAAATGAATCAAGTACTTGACCATATATGCTAAAAATTGCCTTAAAAGCCATAGTAAAAATTGGAATAGCTAACATATCTTGTACCATTTGAGATAATACTAGAAAACAAGGAGCATGAACCTTCGACCAACCCAAAACATCCAAGGTAAGATTTTCATCACAATCCTCATTCAAATATTTATCTAATTCAGACTTGCTATCTCCACAAGATTTTTTATTCTTATATCCTTTAAATAAAGATGGTTGATCCTTGTTAGAAATATCAATTAGACGAGAACTTTTAAAAGCATCCCTTTGACTTCTAACTTCATTTGAATGATTTTCCTTGTTTCTATATTATACAAATAACTCATAAGTAGCTAATTTTAATTTTATAATGAATTGCAAGCCTACTTCTTCTGTATAAAGCTCCATCAAAGAATACTCCATGTAATCCAGTTTGTATCTACGATCAAGAATAATTACAATATAAATCAACATGTTACTCTTTTTAAGTTCACCCCAATATTTATCATATTTAGTTCTATTTCTTTTTGCTATTATTGCCAGCTCAACATCATCATTGTTATTTTCTGGTTCCTTCAAAAAATATGCACTTCTAAAATTTCATGAAAAAGGGTATTAGAAGTGCAATACTTAGTCCCTGGCACTCTTAAAGTTAACTTATAGAATTTTTCCAAGAACTTCCAAAATCACCTTACATTTTCCCAATCCTCTAAATTTGGCATACGATTTATTTCCACATACTTACCATTAAATTTATCATCTCTCATTAAATCATACTTGTAGGACCTATTTTCTTTATCATACTTTTTAAAAGCTCTTTCAAATTTCTCCGCTCTATCTTGCATGAGATATGTGGAATTCCATCTAGTTGTACAATCTAAAGCTAATAATGCTTTATACTCAATGTTCTCTTTTGCTACACATTCTTTAAACTTAACTAACTTAGATGATGAGGCCCTTATATATTTCACTGCACTCCTAACTTTATTAATGAAATCTAAAATATCTCTAAGCCTTTCTATAATAATCAAATTGATAATATGAGCTACACACCTCATATGTATATATTTACCCCCAAGAGTGTTGGACTCTATTTAGCCATTTTTCTTTTAAAGCTAGCCATGACAACATTTATTATCTATATCCTATTCACTTAAGCACTCCCCGATCATTTGACTTAAATCATCCCCCTTATGACTAGTAATTTGAACAAAGCTAATTATTTTTTACACATGTTCCATTGATTATCAATATAATACATAGTAACACACATGTAATTCATTTTCTAAATAGAAGTTCATGTATTTGTGGTACGATAAACTCTAGAATGATTAAGCTTCAACTTCAATCTTAGCTTCTTTTTTTCATTAGAAAACATTTCATACATGTCCCTGTCAATGTTCTTCTAGAGGGAATATGAAATTGAAGATAAATTTGAGATAAGAACTTCCTAAAACTTGGATGCTCAATAAATTTTAGGGCTAATTCATACTCAACTATTAATATAGTTGATGCTTTCCTAGCATTAAGCTGATCAAATTTCCAAGAAGCTAAACTACCAAGTTTCCCATTAGCACTAGATTGTAAGCTTAATTTTATTTGCTTAGACTCATTCCCATTTTCTGGATTACTCTCACATCTACCTAAATGATATTTCAATGAACTAGTCCCATTTCACTTTGGATCATAAAGAAATACCTTTTGATAATGCTTGTATTTAGCCTTTTTTTTATCATCAACTTCAAAATCTTCAAAATGGTTCTGAACTTTAAACCTACCTCTATTTGCTTTTTGCTTTTTGTTCTTATCAGTATTAGTCTGGCTTGAAATTGGAGCAGTAGAGACATTACAATTTTTCTCTTGTATTGTGTTCTCTTCAGCACTTGACATTATCACCTATAAAAAATTAAATATAAAATATATTAAGACAACAACATTACTAAATAAACTATAACTATAAAAGTAGCATAAATAATTTTCATACATATAAATGATAAGATAAATAAATTAAATAAATAAATTATTTTAATTATTACAAGCCAAGCCATGAAACGTACTCATTCATTAAATGTAAAGAGTTATGTGTGTATTATATAATTACTATAATAGAAACCAATATAAGTTTTATGAATTGGTACATATAAGAGTGAACCTGTTATAATTGAGTTACTGGATATAAAGAAAAGAAAGGGGAGAGCTTGATCAAGAGTAATTTGCATTAAAGCATATTATTCATTCATACTACACTCATAATAAATAATAAAAAATAAATGAACTTATTAAGGACATCTCAAATTCTAAAAGGCATCAATTACAGAAAAGTGTTATGATTAGTATGGATAACTTTAACTACTTTTAGGAAAAAAACATAGCAATTGTTTGCGGAGTATCTTTTAGAATTAGGAGGTTTTTCTATTTTCATACTAATTATCATTCAACCACAAAGTTTATATTTATATTTATGTTTGCAGTAATTTAAGAGACTAACTCAAAATTGAAATTTTAATTAAAAGATAATCCATGATTTTATGCCAGTGAAGATAAAAGTATCTTAAATTGTTACACATACATACTACTAATTGATTGAATGATATTGTCAAGAATACATGAGAATAAATGTAGGAAGTATGTGCATATTAGAGAGTAACAAGGTAAATACTACCACAATGACATTATATATATATTAAATATAAAGGAAGAGAAAAGCAAAAATGAAAAGAAAGTTAAAAGGAAGAGAAAGATGAAAAGATCGAGAAGGCACAAACAAAAAGAAAAGCAAACCCAAACCCATATATCACTGTTATTCCATAACATACTTGTGCAAATTAAATAGGAAAACAAACCCATAAATTGCAATCATCAAGTTGATTACTAACTTCTCATAACATATGGCAAAAATAAAAAGAAAAGTAAACCCAAACCCATATATCATTGATTCATCCAAAAAAAATAAAAAGAATATCTGGGTAGGATAACTTTGATCAAGCTTTCAAGATTGAATGGAAATTGTAAACGGGATAAAAAGTAAGTGTTGAGCGGAATACAGATTAGGTTTTTTATGGAAAAAAATACAAATTGGGGAAAGAAATAAGTTATTTGTTATTATTATAGTACAAAGGAATTTTATTATAAAATGGTGCATATAGTATTTATTGATTTCAGTTAATTTGATTAACCAAAATAAATTAATCGAGTCGATCGATTAACCAAAATCATAAATTATTAAAACCAAAACTGACTGAAATAAATTTTGGTCGGTTAACTGATAACCAATAAATGCCCACCCCTAATGATAACACATAGGCATGCATATATGTCCACATATGAATTATCAATTTAGTGTCCTTTCATTGATTAAAAGGAAAATTAAATCAAGATATAGTTAGTCAATTAGGATAATAAATTAACTTATGTTATATGTAATAATTATTTTACTGTTGATATAGTACGGTATGCTGAAAGTATAATGATACATTATTATAGGAAATATAAATATGTGTTTTTAATTAGGAAATAAATAAATTATTGAAGGATGGATTATTCAATGTAAATTATTGCTTAAATAAAAATGAGTATAATACATAGATAGTTAGCATTTAAATGAAGGATATTTGAAAGATAATTAAACTATAAGATATTAAGTTATCATATTCATACATCATGTTATTGACTAGTGTATGTATGTATGTATGTATGTATGTATGTATGTATGTATGTATGTATGTATGTATGTATGTATGTATGTATGTATGTATGTATGTATGTATGTATGTATGTATATATATATAAGGTTACAATTTAGAGGATTAACATTCCTTGTTGTTATGCTTAATATATCTTAATAATCATGTAAGTAAAGATTATAAAGTTAAGTCAACTTAGAACCATATTGTTGAACTTATATTAAATCATGGCCAAAATTAAAAAAATGTTATTTAAGAATAGAGAATTTCATGTAAGATAAAAGTTGTTGCAATTTATTTAATAAGAAATGAGGTAGCAAACATGAGGAGATTAAAAGGGATTAGTACAAGTTATGTGATAGACAAGGTTGATCATATTAAGTAGGAGAAAAGAAGGAACCTAAAACTAGAGGAATTTTAGGGGATTTATTAGTGTGGAAGAGATTGTCGAAGCTTTCCATTAAGAGTAGGTAAGCTAAGAAATTTATGCTTAAATGAAAATTCTATTTTAAAAATCCATATTAATGAAATAAGGAAGTCATTGAAACTTAAGGTTATTGTAACAACCTAGACTTGAAATTCTAAATTAAATAAGAAAATTAATTGCTTGCTTTGTATGCATTGTTCTTATATGTTGTTATCAAGTGAGAGTTAATTGAGGGGAGAAATTTATTGAGTTTGTAGGATAGATCATTTGGACTATGGTGACATGGAATTAATTAGTGAAATTACCTAAATAATTGTTAGTTAAATAATACTTATTTGAGTATTATACTAATAAAAATGAGCTAAGCCTAGATTCATAATATGTTGTATGAATAACTAGCTTAGTACAAAGTTATAATAATGCATTTGGTATGATAAAATGCATGTTAATGAGAATTCATTTGCTTTGAAGCTACTAAGTTCATGATAGGCACATATGTACTTCATGGGACCAAAGGATATGTATAGTAATTTAATGATAATAAATAATTCAAAACTAATATATATATATATATATATATATATATATATGTGTGTGCACAATACTAAAATTATGAGATTTGTTAGAGACATTATGAGATCATTTTTACTTGTTTATACATTAACAAGTCCTTGCATTTTTCCCTTTGAAGTGAGGTATATGGTGTACAGTAAATAAAAAGGCAATTGATCATTAGACTGTAAGGTTAGTTAAGATAGTTTGTGCTGTACTATAGCCATCGAATGAATATAGTTAAGCTTGATAACTATAAAGCTTTTAACAGGAGAACATTGATAGTTAATTAAAATGATAGGGACATAAAATGCATTAAACCATATGTCTAATTGTCTCCTTAATTGTCTGCATAAGTGATTAGTTTCAAATTTAGGATGAAAAACATGCTCATGTTATTCGTGGAAATAGCTGGTCATATAAACATTCATTAAATTATTCAAATGCCTGGGAGCTTATTCTTAGATTGTATATTATACATATTATTATCAAAGGTTGACATTAGGTATAATTTGGAATAAAAATGTGCTAAGACTGGAAACATAATTCAATGTTGAGTGAGACTAACGAGTGACCTAAATGAATGTTTATGATAGCATTTGAAATAAGCAACATATAGCTAGAAGAATGTTTGACTTAAAAATGAATTGTGTATGAACCAAGGACACTATTAAATGATTTAATTAAACTAGTTGTTACCTCAATATACATTTTAGTTAAATAAAGAATCCTACACTATCGTAGTTGGCATAACCTTTAAATTTAGAAAGGATGCATGCATGACACATAAGAATGAAGACTAGAAATTCGTATAGTAATTAACTTTATTATTATTGAAAAAGGGTCAATAACCTTTTATTTAATTATAAGCATATCTAAGAACTATAGCAATATATAGTAATAAAAGAAAATTACGAGCACATGTAATAGCATAATAGAAGTTCACTTACATAATGAAAATTAAAAGTAGTATGTTATTTTACTACATATAAATTGAAGAACAACAAGCATAAACAATGGTAGATAAATTAAGCGTTAAGGAATAAGAAGATTTGGGTTTTAAATTATATGCAAACCTAATTAAAATTAAAACACATAAATAATTATATGAACATTTGATGATATTAATAGACAAGCTTATGTTAATCAAATAGAATACCATTATTACATTTGGTTTTAAATGCATGTATTGAGCTATGAATGAGCATAACCATGACACACGCTATAAAAGCAGTTTGTAAACTTAAGTGAATGGAAGGAATATATGTAAAACATTTAGTGATCCATAAAATTATCTCATCAAGTTCTCATAAAATGAGTTCATTGAAGTGAAAAACATTTAAAGCATAAATAAAAATGTATACACTAACCTGAAAAATTAAAATGCTAAAACATATATAATATGCTAAAGTCATACATAATTTAATCATAAATATACATGATTGAATCCTAAAATATAATGTTTTAGACATCATATACCTTCAAATCATGAATTAAAAATGTACATGCCAAGTTATCTTCTTAATAACATAAATCAATCCTCACTTAGTGGTTTCATCAAGATATTAGCAAGCTATTTTTTGATAGGCATAAAATTTACTTCAATGTCCCCTCTTTAAATATGATCCCTAATGAAGTAATATTGAATCTCAATATGCTTTTTCCTTGAGTGTTACACAATATTTTTGGATAGGTTGATTGCACTTGTGTTATCACAATAAAATAAAATATTTGCACATTTCAATTCATTATCTTTTAATTGTTGCTTCATCCATAGAACTTATGCCATACAATTTTTGATTGATACATACTCAGCTTTAACTATTAACAATATTATGAATGTTTTCTTTTTGCTAAACCATGAAATGAGATAATGATCAAGAAATTGACATGTCCCGGAAATGCTTTTTCTATTAACTCTACTTCCTTCAAAATCTACATCACTATAGCTAACTAGATCAAGTAAACTATCTTTAAGAAACCAAAGTCCCAAGTCTTAAGTACTATTAAGATACCAGAGACTCCTTTTAATAATAATTAAATATGACTCATTAAGATTAAATTGAAATCACACACAAACATATATAAAAGTGAAAGTCGAGTTTACTTGCAGTTAAATAAAGAAGTTATCTAATCATACCTTAGTACATCTTAATATCCACACTTTTATCTTGTGATACATGGACCGAGGGCTTGCTTGGAGCAAAAATGTAATCTTCTCGAGGGGCTACCTTAAGGAATAAAATGAACTCAAAAGAGTCATAAGATGAAGTTGCCATTGAATGGTTCCAGATTTCGTTCAATCGACCCATTAGCATGAGTGCTAAGTTAAACCCTTCAGAGATGGGTTTGGGTGGTGAAGATCTATTCACTTAGATTTTTAAGTTTGCTTTTACCATTTTAGTCATATTAATTATTCTAAGCAGGCGAGCACTCATGAGCATGAAATAAGCATACAACGGGGTATATCATAGCAACAATCATGATAGTTATAGTATGGTATCATGATATGGCAATCGTGGCATGAAACATAGCATATGCATGACATATGAAATGACATGGTATAGGCATGACATGTGAGATGACATAACATAAGCATGGCATGTGAGATGACATGGCATAAGCATGACATGTGAGATGTCATGGCATAGGCATGACATGTGAGATGACATGGAATAAGCATGACATATGAGATCACATGGTATAAGCATGACATGTGAGATGACATGGCATAGGTATGACATGTGAGATGACATAGGATAGACATGGCATGTGAGAAGACATGACATAAGTATGACATGTGAGATGATATGGCATAGACATGGCATGTGAGATAACATGACATAAGCATGACATGTGAGATGACATGACATAGACAGGGCATGTGAGATAACATGACATAAGCATGACATGTGAGATGACATGGTATAGGTATGGCATGGCGTAGCGTACATCATATAGCAATGATAAAACATACATCATGGAAAATATAAAATAATGAGCAAAGCATGCACAAAATAAAATAGAGGTCGGTGAAAAGGATCAAAGAAGATAGGGGATACATGAGGGATTTAAAGCTAAATCATACAAAAATGGGGGAATAAGGCTATTCTATTATAGAGAATCTTCATTGATACAAAATTCTAGACATTCAGCAATGTCTCATCCACTTGGGAAAAAGTTAACCTTAGGCAGTAGAGCTAAAAATGCATGAGTGAAAATGCAAAATAAACAAGAAAATTGTTAGTAGCAAACAAAATTTAGGACTAGATCGAGTAATTCTATGCCATGTGAAAGCATAAATCAAGAGCCAAAGTTCAATGAATGTAATGGAAACAATCATGAAAAAGTGAATAAACACGACCTACATCATGAAAATCATGCAAAAATAATCAATTTTAAGCAAAATTAATTAATAACAAAATTGGACTTTTCTAAGATCATAGAAAACATCACTTAAAAGCAAATCAATGTCCAATCAAGCTAAACAAGTCAAGTGATAATGTTAAACATAATTAAGATAGAATTAATTGAGTAATTAGATGATTTAATGGTAAAATCATAAGCAATTGATCATGACACAAAGGATTGAGAGTGACTACCATCACACAAATGATAATTGGAGATAGTAAACTTAACTAATCAAAGCTAATCATGTCAAACATCATAAATCAACAAATTAAATAAGCATTTAACTTGAGAAATATGATTTAAAAGCCAAAATTGATGAAATGTGAATGATATATGATAAACTCAAATCATTAGGGCTATTGTGAAGCCTCTAATTCTATTGAGAACTTTAAAACACATTAGAAAACAAGTGAAAAATGACAGAAAATAGCATTTTTTGATAAAACTTGATGCTATATATGCTACACCTGGCATGATATGTGCCACATGTAAGATATGTATGGTGCACATCAAGTGATGTGCGTAGCATATAATAAGGAAAATTCAAAGGAAAAGATGTTTTTATGTAAAAACATGAAATTAAACCTAAATCTTAGCAGATTAAACAACCATGGTAGATCATTTAGGGCATGAATAATTAATTGAATCCATAAAAACTCATATGATTGAAGCCAACCACCAAAATCAAGTCAAAAATCAAAAACCCATCATGAAATCAATAAGAAAAGAATGAGAGAATAAGCATTCAACTCACCATAGTAGACTAGGCTTCTAGATCTTGATTGTAAATGTGATTAGGGATCTAAGTAGGGTTAATTAGTCTCTAATCCTAAGTTAATTACTTAATTAAGTGAGAGTGAAATTTAGTAGATTTTAGGCAAGTTTCATTAATTTTCGGATAGCAGATGTCCAATATGATGCAATTTTGACCTATGTGTGCCACCCAATGTAAGCATATTGGGATGTACTCCATAGGTCAAACAAGTATCATTTGAGACCATGAGGTATGGTATCATATTGTCACACCCCTCACAGTGTGACATGCTCCCGTAGAATATTTAACAATCTTCAAATAATTGAAATACATATATACTTAATAAATATCAATGCAATTATTTACTGCCTTGGACTCATATACATAGTTGCATAATTGTATAACTTAGGAGTACTTGACATTTTTAAAACTTTAGCTATAAATAGTCTTGCAGATTCGATGCCTTTGAATCCATATGCTTCTTTGTAAACTTTCAACCTGCGTTAATCAAATGACAAATGCTGAGTATTTCACTTAGTGGTATTATATAATAAATGCATAATAACAATATCATAAACATACATCATGATTCAAATATTTTATCATCTATAAACATATCATGTATTAAATTTTGTTTAAGACATGTTGAAAAACATCTCATGTTGATGCTTACTCAAATACTTACTATACCATTATATAAAAATACAAAATATCTTCATCATGAGAATTTTTTACAAAAATCACCATAATATAGCATTAAAATGCCCCTTTAACTCAGTAACATTGAAAAATATCTGTAAACATTCAATGATAGTTCAAATATCATGGAACGCTATTTCACATACTAAGAACATCACTTGCCTTCCATTGATGCTTATAGAAAATACTGATTTCATGGTATGTAAGTCATTAATATCATTTTTATCAATTAAATAATATAGCAACCATGACTGTTCATAACCATAGGCATAATCAATATAGTTATTTATAACAAGATAACACTACATTAAATGAAACCATAGTAACACTTCTATATTATATTCAGCAATCATAATGAACATTTGTCAACAACATTAAGAACATTAACTACTTGTTTCTGTATAATGCCATATTACATTCACAAGTGTCTGTTATCATGTATTAATGATAATTGACAATTATATCCTATAAGATCAATAATTATTATTCTCTATGCAAATCATAGCATAATTTTATCTTTGATATGAATAGTTCATTATATGCACTCATTTCATGCCTTTACTTTCACTTTGCTTTTACTTTTTTCAACATAACATAAAATGTTATGGAAATATAAATATAAATACTATAAACAATCATCTGTGACTTCCTCTGTGTAAAATACTATATATAAGCCATTATGTCTCTGTAAATAATGATATATGTACACTTGTATTAAACCTGTAATAATGTTATCTTTCATTTCATTATAGTTGAGGAATAATGAATGACTGTATGTATCATGCTATGCATTCTCCCTCTAATTTTCCTGTACCATTTCCTTTCATTTCTGCATAATTATGCATAATCTTGTATTGGATCCTGTATGTACTTTTACTCATCTTTCGTAGGAGGCATTATAATTGTATGGTTCAATGAACCCATTTTTCTTTTCATATAAGAACAAAACTATATGATTCCATTGAGGGAATCCACAATCTCTGTGACCCAGTACGCTTTCATAGCATTTTAACTCTATATCATTTCTCTCTTTTCCCACCTTATATCTTATGTATGATATGTCATGAATATGAATATGTATGTAAATGATTCATGACATAATACGTATGCATTATGATTAATGCCGTGATGAATACAAAAATTAATAAGGTATAACATCGATCTTTCATCATAAATCATTATTCACAATCCATATTAATTGATATTTCATAAATAAAGAAAATATATATCATATAGCATCTCTGTACTTATGACAATTTACCTGTCGACCTCATTTGATAGATTGGAATATCATAAAATATAAACTATATACTCTAGCATTCATTTTCAATATAAAAACTACTATTCTAAGCATGACATATTCATCATCATAGAATAATATTCTTTATGCTATAAATTTTCAATAATGCATAAAAGATCATTATAAGAGAACATTTGTAATTCATTTCCTATATAAACTCATCATAAGGTATTCTAAGTATGGTAAATAAATAAATAACTATTGTGTACTTATGTACACCTTTCCACTATTGATCGAGTTATCAATCGTGGAAATTTTAGACAGCACAAACCTGTTTGGATGATTAATAGTCACTGTCACTATCACTGTTCCTTCATTAAGTCTGTGACAATTCATTATTCCCTTAATTAGTAAAACCATTTACATTTTGCATAAAGTTTCTCACCATAAGGAATTCATACATATCCATTTCATGTAGTTATACTTCAATTTCTAGTCATGATAATCATATTTGCACATTTTTATGTCATAGCATTACATTCATCATAAGTAATAATTTTATATGCTTTTCGGCCAATTAAGCATCTTGAATAAATTACTATTCATTATGAATATTTAACATCATTGAATCCTATTTGAATAAGTCATAAGTAATTACCTTTATTTATATCATTATACACCTATGCATTCAAGTATAGATGCATATACAAGTCATACATGTAATTCGATCATCCTTAATGTTCTAGTCATTTTTGCATTCATTAAGTATACTTAAATACCAATGAACTCCATTTGATAACATAATAGACCATTAACCTTATTCATGTTTTAACACCTCTACATATTCAAGTACATACACCCATTTAATTCATATATAAGCATTTTAGCATGTAGGTCATGTATCTTGATCAATTCAACATATAAGGAACATGAATCAATCATGACTCAAACATAAGACATTAAGGTCAATTTATAACACTAAGTGTACATACATGTGTGTAATGATGAATAACGAGGTTTAGGTATGAATAAATTTAAGTTTGGAACCTTGGAACATGCATTCATTAAGTTGCCAAACATACAAGGCATGTTACCATTCATTTAGCAAGGTACACTATTTATTTGGTATGTTATACAATTCATTTGGCCATTTTCTTTCAAGAAATCTTCATGTTTTCACCTTACTTGTTCATGCCTTTATGTGGCCTTATGGGACAAGTTATGAACTATGAAGGGCACTCATATTTATGCCATCATCTATTGCATGAATCAAAGTATTAATCCATGTAAACAAAGTATCAAAGCATAGACATTTAAGGTATGCAACTCAAACTTGTGAAAACCAGAAAATGGAAATACTATTTCTGCACGTACTTGAACTAAATGAATTTTTAAGCTATCCTCTTGGCCTTTAATATAAACAAGTGATATACCATTAGAAACTAAATTTAATTAGCTTTAAGTTGAGCTATTGCTTACAATTTTTGGAATTCATTTTAATTTTGATGACCTTGACTTTTGATTAGTAGTATTATGGCCATGATGTTGGTGGTAATGATAGTAGGTTTTAGTGCCTACTGAGGCTAGAGGTGGTGTTTGAAAATTTAACTCGAGCAGCTTTATGAGTTTGGCTTTAAGGAGATGCCTAAAAACCTTATAAAGCGGTATCCCAAGATTCGAGTACCTCTATGATTTGGTAGTGTTTCGGAGTATAGGATTTAGTGTTTGTAGGGTATTTATGTAGTGGGATTTGTGTTGTGTTTGGGTGTATATGGTGGTTTTGGGTTTAAGGTAGGAAGACTCTTTCTTCTTTAACCCCTCAGTATACTCAATCCATTGGCCAAAAGAGTCGATATCCTCAAAGGTATAGAATGTCTAATACTTCAGCTTATCTTGGTACAATGGCAGCGACCCCATAATAAGCTTGTTAATCATATATGATTCAAATGGCTTTTTTCTGACTAGTATAGCTTTATCTATCCACCGATTAAAGTAGTCCATGAAAGACTCATTAGCCTTCTACTTCACCATCTCCAGATCTAGTAGAGTAATATCAAAACTAGAAAGCAGTACAAAGAGGCTTCCATTTAGCCATGGTTGCCTTACTAAGACTATGATACTAGGCCAGCATTGGTCGTTTAAGAGAAATGAAGAAGAGTTAAACTATCTGGTCATTTGATAAATCTGTAGTTCCCATCATCATCATATAGGTCTTGAGATGATTCTTTGGATCCCCAATCCCACTGTACTTAGGAACATCCGAGAGCTTGAACTCATAAAAGCCAAGGTCAAATCCCATGCCCTTGGTCTTTATAATAGACTACACCTATTCTATCTTCTGCTCTAATGCATAGGTCTGTCTTGGTATATGAAGTGAGATGTTATCATCTATCTCAGTATCATATAGATTGACCATTTTCCCCTTATCCTTCATTAGAGCTGGCGGGATGATGAATTCTCTAGGACTGAGAGCTTCTCAGATCTGTTGTTACAGTAGAGTCTTGAAGGCATTGGTGAACATCTTGGCCATAGACTAATCAATGAGCTACTGAACCATAACAAGTGAGGCATCATTTAGTATTAAGTAAAAAGTGTCAGATGGAGAGGTGACATTCTTAGTAGGCTGTGAGTTTAACATGGTTTGCATATGATAGAGAGAGTTAGCATGAATGCATGTGTATGCGTATGTAATTGCATGTGATATGCATGATGCAACACGTATGATGTATGCATGACCTATGCTAGGAAACATCTAGCATTGTGGCTGTAAAAGAAAATAGTTAATGAAATTATGCATGAGCATACATGTATACGTGTTAGATGGAAAACATAAAAAGGTTAGTGAACATGTAGCACACAGCAGCACACCCTACCACCCTTATACCTCCATTAAGATAGGTTGGTCCAAAATCTTCAAGGTGGGATACTAGCCCAGAGTTATATTAGGAACTCAAGGTGCGATACTCTCAGCATCTGAGGCAAGCAAAAGATAATCATTGTCTGATCATATAAGGATTATGATAAAAATCCAACAACATTTTAGCATGAACATATTGCTATGATAAGAGAATGCCAATTGAATAAGTATGAGGTTATGCAACCAATACAGAATCATGAGAAGATTCTGACTCTTAGCAGAGCAAGATGGCATGATCATATTGCAATAATAAGAGAATGCTAATGGAATAGGTATGAGGTCTGCAACCATCATAGAATCATGACAGGATTTTGACTCTTAGCAGAGCAATACAAGGGGAGAAAATAGGCTAGATTTAGGCAAATCCACTGATATGATAGGACAGAGATCCATATAGCATGCTAATAAAGGGTCCTAATTTTGGAATGTTGCTATAGTTAACTACATAGGCTTTAGTTTGATAGGAACAGGCTAAGGTCCCCCGCTATGTTGTCCATAACCTATCCAATCAAATGGAATCATTGATATAGGATTATACCTAGTGTCTATCCATTAGGAATCATTGATTGTCAACGGTACGAGGCAACAAGTGGTGAAGGCAAATTTGCTTTCTCAAGGAGTCAAATAGAGTCCAAGGTAATCACTCACCCATAATTACTGGTTTGATATGAGACAAGCAATGGTTTATAAATGTAAACTGTGTATATGAAATGCGATACAATTACCTTGACTAGAATAGGAAAAGTAATATGAAACTCAAAGATTTCAATGCCACAATACTTTTGCCTTAGGTCCCTAGTGGAGTTGCACTGTAGGCAGGGCTTTAACCGCTACCTAAAATAAAGCTTGCGATGCACAGACTGAGGGCTTGCTTGGAGTGAAAATGCAATCTTCTCGAAGGGCTACCTTAAGAAATGAGATAGACTTAAAAGAGTCGTAAGATAGTCATCATCGAATGGTTCTAAATTTGGTTCAGCCGACCCATTAGCATGAGTGTTAAGTCAAACCCTTCAGAGATGGGTTTGGGTGGTAAAAATCTGTTCACTTAGAGTTTCATGTTCACTTTTACCATTTTAGTTAAGTTAATTATCCTAGGTAGGCGAGCATTCATGAGCATGAAATAAGCATACAACTCGGTATAGCATAGCAACAATCATGGTAGATATAGCATGGCATCATGATATGGTAATTATGACATGAAACATGGTATATACATGACATATGAAATGACATGGCATAGGCATGACATTTGAGATGACATGAAATAAGCATCGCATGTGAGATGGCATGGTATAGGCATGACATGTGAGATGACATGGTATAGGCATGATATATGAGATGACATGGCATAAGCATGACATATGAGATGACATGGCATAAGCATGACATATGAGATGATAAGGCATAAGCATGACATGTGAGATGACATGGCATAGGCATGACATATGAGATGACATGACATAAGCATGACATGTGAGATGACATGATATAAGCATGACATGTGAGATGACATGACATAAGCATGTCATGGTATAGCGTACATCATATAGCAATGATAAAACATACATCATGGCAAACATAAAATAACGAGTACAACATGCATGAAATAAAATAAAGGCCAGTGAAAGGGATTGAAAAAGATAAGGGATACATGAGGGATTTAGGGCTAAATCATACAAAAAGGGGGAATAAGGCAATTCTATTACAAAGAATCTTCATTGATACAAAATCTGAGACATTAAGCAACATCTCATCCACTCAGAAAAAAGTCAATCTCAGGTAGCATAAGCCAAAAATGCACGAGTGAAAATGCAAAATAAACAAAAAAAATCATTAGTAGCAAATAAAATTTAGGACTAGATTGACTAATTCTATGCCATGTAAAAGCATGAATCCAAGAGCTGAAGTCTGATGAATGTAATGGAAACATTCATGAAAAACTGAATAAATAATGTAAAAAGAATCAATTTTAACCAAAATCAATTAATAGCAAAATTGAACTTCTCTAAGATCATATGAAATATCACTTAGAAACAAATCAATGTCCAATTAAGCTGAACATGTCAAATGATAATGTTAAACATAATTAAGATAACATTAATTGAATAATTATATTATTTAATAGCAAAAGCATACACAATTGATCGTGGCATAAATAATTGAGAGTGACTAAGATCACACAAATGATAATTGGAGATAGCAAAAGCAACCAATCAAAGCCAATCATGTCAAACATCACAAATCTACAAATTAAATAAGCATTTAACTTGAGAAATATGATTTAAAAGCCAAAATTGATGAAATATGAATGATATATGACAAACTCATATCATTAAGGCTACTGTGAATCCTTTAATGCTACTAAGAACTTCAAAACAAATCAGGAAACAAGTGAAAAATGAGAGAAAAATAACATTTTTTGATAAACCTGTATGCTATGTGCACCACATATAATATGATACGCACCATATGTAAGCTATATGTGGCACACATCATGTGATGTACGTAGCATATAATGAGGCAAATTTAGAAAAAATATGTTTTTAAGCAAAAACATGAAATTAAACCTAAATCTTAGTAGATTAAACAACCATAGAAGATCACTTAGGGCATGAATAATCAATAGGATCCATCAAAACTCATATGATTGAAGCCAACCATCAAAATCAAGTTAAAATTTAAAAACCCATCATGAAATCAATAAGAAAAGAAGGAGAAAATAAGCATTCAACTCACCATAGTAGATTAGGCTTCTAGATCCTGATTCCAAACATGATTAGGGATTTAAGTAGGGTTAATTAGTCTCTAATCCTAAGTTAATTACTTAATTAAGTGCTTAGTTAAGTGAGAGTGAGATTTGGCAGAGTTTAGGCAAGTTTTGTTAATTTTTGGACCTTTTCCCATAAATACAAGGCTTATATATATAGGTGTAGGTGATAGGATTAAGAAAATCACATTAGCAATATTGGATTCTAGAAAATTTTGAGCTATATGGGCAGCATATAGTGCTATATGTGTAACATATAACCTAAAAAAAGGCTATATGTGCAGCATGTAACAATAAATGCCCAACATGATGTAATTTTGACCTATATGTGCTACCCAATGTAGGCACATTGGGATATGCACCATAGGTCAAATAAGCATCATTTGGGACCCTAAAGCATGGTGTCATATGGAGCATATTAGATTTGCTCAAGAAAAGGCTGCCCACCATGCGTATATTTTCAGAATATGTTCAGCATGTAGCACTATGTACTGCGTGTCTCATGAAATACATGCTGTCACACCTAGCCCATACCTGGAGTGACATGCTCCCGTAGCATAGACAGTGACCTCCAAGAAAAAGCCGTTGCCTATACTATAAGGGATACATTCTAAAGATGTCGTATGGGGACAAGTCCCTGTATATGGTGTGGACAATAAACCAATAACCCTGGACATCCAATCATACATTCATAATGCCAAGCCATAAAACCAAGAACTATCTGTCATATAGTAATAAAAAATGTGTATGGCAACATCAATACCCAGTCTATACCTCATATACACCAAAATACGTATAAAGCCATAACGCCAATTCAGTAATCGCATAGGAATCACCTAACCTCGTATCAGCTACAAATAGCATAGCAACATCATTATAGCATACATTTCTCAAGCATGCAATATGAATGCAACTATGCATGCATTCTTCCTCATTTTCATTTTCCATTCACTCTTATTTTCTGATATTTATGCACAATCCTTTCGCACATACTGGGTCCCGATAAGTACCGGTACTCATCTCCTGAAAGAGGTCACATGTCTGTACGGTTCCCTGCACCTTTCTCCCTACGGTAGGTCTCGAGACTCATCTCCCTTTTGGGAGGTTATTCATCTAAACAATTCCTTGAAGGAAACCCATAAGCATTAGTTAACCCAGTATGCCCAGAGCTCAGCTTTGCCCTCAATGCTCATTATCTTTTCTCTCTGCTCTATTTTCCCTTCATCACCATGCATGTCACAATTACCTCACATGCAATTATGTTTCCATAAGAGAATACTCATTCATGCCCTTATAAAGCAAGGAAAAGCATTAAGACAATGCACATCAACACAATCAACCACATATCACACCCCAACAATAGAATATTAACATAAAGCCTTCCATTTAGGCTCTACTTAAGCCTCAAGGCATATAAATAAGCCAAACATACCAAAAGCACAAAACCAGCATAAAATTGGAATCAAAACACTTCTAAAGGAGGCTTGTAATCTTGCCTCTATCAGTCACCAAGCTTAACTTTTAGTCCTCACTCTTCAAAAGCCATTAAGCACTCTTTCCCCAGCTGTTAATAACGGTTTAAGAGGGTTTAGAAGGGTTTAGAACTGATAAGAAATGAAAGAACCCTTAATACTTATCCTTTGACTCGTCAAACTTAAGTCACGTACGGCCGTACGGATCATGGTACACCCGTACCAAACTAAAACTCCTGACATGCACAATCTCCTATGAGGGATGGTATGCCCGTATGTCCATATTCTACCTGACAAACCCAAATTCCTGCGAGGTCAAGTACGACCGAACCACCCTTTGGTACGCCTGTACGATCATTCCCCTGTTTGATATCAAGCTAAGACTAAATTAAAGCCTATTCCCCCATAATACCTGCACCAAAACCAATGCCATACCTAACAACACTTCCAATTCACCCCTAAACAAACATAATGACTATCCCTCATCCAACCAAGAAGACATGCTCCTTAATAAGGCGACAGTAACACCAAGAAAATAGATGTACACATATCTCAATACAAAATACCATCAACACATATGTACACATACAATTGCATACACCAATTAAACCATCAAACACAGGCATAATACAATACCAAGCCTACCATTCATCTAACACATTCACACACATTCATACCAGACTCCTAGGATCTCTAATGTGGATGTGACACATGCTATATGCTCTGGCCTCTATAAGTAAAATGTAATGTACTCTACATGTCCAGAACACTCAGGGGAGGCTCAAAGGCATGTATACAAATCAGGGTTGATATCGGGGACCTATGCTAAATTGAGTCGATAAAAACCCAAAATTACAGTGTGTGGGTGAAAAGTCAAGGTCAATAATCATTCATTTTGAATTTCTTCAAAAGTTCATTTATGTACTTAGCTTGATTAATAAAAATTATTTTTTTTACTTTGTTTGATTTACAATCTAAGGAAAAATATGAGTTCCTCTATCATACTCAATTCAAATTCCTTTTGTATTAAACTTGCAAAATCCTTACACATAAGCTCATTAGCTGATCCAAAAATAATGTTATCAACATATATTTAAAGTTGTTTTGAAACACTCATCTTGTTCTAATGATTGTATGATCCTTTGGTTTAAGAATAAGCACCCATACTTTATTTCTTTCAAATTGGTTTAACTTCTCTTGTATTACATTGATCTAGCTTTCACCACTTTATGCTTTAATAACATCTTTTGGTTTAATTTAAGATATAAAAGCCACATTTACAACAAGATTCCTTGGTTAAGATCTTATCATCATCTTCACGGATGGACTAATCAACATGTCTTCCTTTATATGGTTTATATGATATTTTCACTCCTTAGAAAGATTGTATTGTTCAACCATTTGCTTTACACTTTTCTATTCATCAGGAATATTAGTTGACTGATTTGATTCTTCTGTCAAATTACCAGACTAATTTTCTTACATATTATTTCTTACATATTCATCATCAATAAAATCTCTACTAGGTAGGACTAGTTAGCCTTATCAAAAATTATATGTATACATTCTTTAGCAATCATAGTACATTTATTAAATACTTTATATGCCTTACTTTAATTAGAATAATCAACTAATATTATTTCATCTGATTTAGCATCAAATTTAGCAAGCTCATTTTTACCATTATTCAACATAAAGCATTTACAACGAAACACATAAAGATAACTTACATTGAGTTTTCTACCTTTCATTAATTCGTATAATGTCATTTTTAGAATAGGTCTTACTAGAGCTTGATTGAGAATTTAGCATAATGTGTTGATTACTTCAGCCCAAAAGTATATTGACAGGCTACTTTCACTAAGCATAATCCTTGTTATCTTTTGTAAAGTTTGATTCTTTCTTTTTATCACTCCATTCTATTGTGGAGTTCTTTATGTCAAAAAGTTGTAAGTAATCCTATGTTCATTACGGTAATCCTTAAAGGATTTATTCTTAAATTTCCTTCCATGGTCACTCATTATAGAAATAATTTTATAGCCTTGTTGATTTTGAACTTTCTTGTAAAAGTGAACAAACTAGTTATATATCTCATCCTTATGCATTAGAAAGAGGGTCTATGTAAATCTCAAGTAGTCATCAACAATCATAAACACATATGATATACCATCAAGACTAGTAGGTGAAACGGGAATAAAAAGATCAAAACGTAAAAGTTCTAAAGGTTTAGATGTAAAAATTATGTCTTTACTTTTGAAAGAAGTTTTAGTTTGTTTACTAAGTTAACATGCACTATAAATATGATCTTTTAAAAAATTTAATTTTGGCAAACCATTAACAAGATTTTTCTTTGAAATTTTTGAAATCACATACATGCCCACATGACCTAGTGTACGATGTCATAACCAATTATCATGATGATATGAAATCAAACACTTTTCATTAATGTCATTCAAATTAACTAAATAAATATTACAATGTCTTTTACCAATAAATAACATGTTATTATCATGCACATCTTGTACTTCATAATGAGTATATTTAGAAATAACTCTTTTACCTTTATTACATAATTAACTTACACTTATGAGGTTGAATTTCAATCCTTTGACCAATGAAACATCCTCAACACAAGGTGTTGATCTAACATATCTTTTTTTAATAATATTTTCTTTGCTTTTATCTCCAAAGCTAAAATTTTCATTTGCTTTCATCATTATGTTTGTAAACGTACTTTTATCACCAGTTATATGCCTCAAATAAGCATTATCCATGTGCCATTTCTTAGTATCATCCTTGCTGGTTAGGCAAACCTATAATTAAGTAGCTATTTTTAAGTACCCAACATGTATTGGATCCTTTCATGTTTGTGTTAGTTTGAGTTCTTTTAAGCATTCAAACCTTCTTACCTCTCAAGCTACCTTTCTTAAAACCATAAATATAAGAATAATGCCCATAATAATTATAATGAAAGCACCTTATGTTTAAATTATAAGTAAATATTTTATTTGGAAAATATTATCTTTTTCTTGAATTTAAAACTTGTGTATCATGACAAACTTAGTTTCCTTTAAGAACTTTCAATCTTAATCTATAAACCTCTTTTTTATTATTCAAATTTTCAAAGTCCTTTTTCAAAATGTTGTTATCCAAACCTAGCTTGCTAATTTCATATTTTAATTTTTCTTTCTTAATTTTCAAAATATAATTTTTTTCTTGAATAAATTTAAAATCCTTTTTTAAATCAGAATATTTTTTTATCTAATTTCAAAAATTTAGAAAACAATTCTTCAAAATCTTTTTCAAGATCATGATAAGATTAATTTACCTCTTGTTGATCATCTTCACTTTCATTATCACTATTTATCATAAAGTATATGTTTGTTACTTCTTCTTTGGATTTAGATTCTAAACTTGAGTTATCACTATCACTCCATGTAGCCATCATAGCCTTATTTTTCTTTGAATCTTCTTTCTTTAGTTTTGGACATTTTGGCTTGATATGTCTAAGCTTATTGCATTCATATCATACAACTTCTTGTTGTTCCTTCTTTGAGTGTATCTCATCTTTTAACTGAAACTTCTTCTTACTTCTTCTTTTTGAAACCTTGTCACCTTTCTTAAAATACTTTCTAAATCTTCATGCAAGCATGATAATATCATCATTATCATCACTTAAATCTTCATCACTTGATAAAGCTTTGAGTGCACTCATCTTTTTCTTCTTATCTTCATTTTGTTCTTTCTTTTTATCAAGAATAATTTCATGTGCAAGTAGCGAGTCAATAAGTTCATCATAGATGAATTTAGTGAAATCCTTTACCTCATATAAAATAGTAACTTTGGAATCATATTTCTTGAGCAACAATCTTATACTTTTCTTCATTTACTCTTCTTTCGGACCACCCTTTCCAAAGTTCTTTAGCTTTTTCATTATGTTTATAAATTTTATGCTCATTTATGAGTTATTCTTAAAAGGCTGCATAGAAAATATTTTATAATCATGTAATAAAATGTTTATCTTTGACTCATTAACTTGATTTATTCCTTCATAAATGACTTCAAGTTTTTTCCCAATCTATTGTCCTATAGTACAAGTAAAAACAAAATTATATTCATTTACATAAAGAGCACAAAATAAAATATTTACAGCTTTAAAATTGGCTTTTATAAGTTTCCAATTTAGCATCAGTGTATTTGCTTTCATCCAACTTAGTAGGAAGTGTAGCACTAAACAAGATGCTTTTCTAATATTTAATGTCAACCAATTAAATAAATTTCCTTATTCTAGTCTTCTAATATGAGTAGTTTATTCCATTGAATAAAGGAGGTCTTGTTGTTAAATGTCCTTCAATATTTGAAGTAAGAACCATATTACTACTCAAACTAACTACCATTAGATCTCTTTAAGACTGTCAAACCTGTAAAATAGAGACAAGCTCTGATACCAAATGTTAACCCAAAAGGAATGATCAAGAAAGGGTGAATTGATAAATTTAAAACAATTTTAGCAAACTCTTTTTAAAAACAGTAAACTATGTTTCAAACTAGTAGGCTAATTCTATCTTTAGTAAACTATTTTTTAAAAATAAAATCAATTAAAAATAAATCAAAGTTGTAGAAATAAATTAATTTTAGAAAAGTGCCCTTTGGAAAACAATAACTTGATTTAAGTGAAATCCTTTGTATAAAAAGTCTTTTAAAGTAAAATAATTGAAAAATTAGCAAACTAAAAGTAAAAAGAGAAAAGAAGAAAGTAATGGGCACACAATGTATAGTTGTTTGGTCTAAATACTTACATCCACTCTCTTAAAATCAATGTTTCGAGATTCCACTAAATTAAAACACTACAACAAGTTTTTCAGAATAACTTGAAACCTTTATAAACAAAATTTTTCAGTAGGCTAACTTAACATCTTTGAGTTTTAGCAGGCGAACTTGACAATCTCAAGTTTTCATAAGCTCACTTATAACCTTTTCAAGTTTTTTACAAATATACTTACTTGAAAACCTCTTATAATAATTGAATGGTTTAAAAATGATAATCCTCACAACCTTTACAAAACTTATTAAAAAGATTAAAAATAGATATACAAATGAAGCTCTTAGAAAAATACTTTAAATGTATAAAAATGTAATCCTTTTATCATTCATTCTTCATATATTTTCTAACTTCAAAACTCATGCATTTATACTAGAAAAAATATGATAGTTATATTCTAAAAATACATAGAGTATAAAAATATAAGTTAATGAAAATCAATATGAAAATATTTTTCTATTACACTAAATTAGCAAGCTAATTTACGTGATATATAGTTTTATTATCAAAATTGATTTTTGAAAACTTACCATTTTTAGAATATAAAAATGATTTTATCAAAAGAGGAAAATTTATATTTTAAAAGATATTTGATTTGAGCTCCATAAGGTACGTGTTCTCAAAATTTTCTAAATAAAATTCTAAAATACCTTAAATATAATCTCCTAAAAATAATCCTCCTTGAAATCCTTCATAAAAACCGTTGAACTTCTTCCATAAAAATAGTTGATAGATATGATTTCTAAGACAATCCATAATGTTTCCATCTACATGTGTAACTTTAATATATTTAATTTTTGAAAAATCAATTACACTAAATTTGCAATAAAAACATTTGGAAATAAATAAAATCAAACAATATCCATTTAGAAAATAAGATAATTATCCTTCTATGGTTTGAAAATAATTACCATAGTAGTCTTAAAGATAATTACAAAAAATACAATGTCAAATAATTATCTAATTAAGATCTTCAATCAAAATATTTACTAAGTATATATTAATTATCTATTTAATTTAATAAATCACGTGAAATACCAAAACTTATGTGATTAATAAAATTAAAAGGACAAAAAATATTATTTTCAAAACATGAATAATAAAAAATTAATTAAACTCAAACTTAAAATCAATTAATATCAATTTTTTGCAATCATCAAAATCGAAAAGTTAACATTTCTAAATGGGTAGAGGTTGTAGTTTATGTGAAAAATGATGGTAAAGTTGTTATGAAATTTTTAAAATGTTTATTTAGCACATTTGGATGTCCTAGAGTAGTTTTAAGTAATGGTGGACATCATTTTTACAATTGATAAATTAAGACTCTATTGTCTTAATATAGCGTAAAGCATAAAGTTCCAACTCCATACCATCTACAAGCAAGCAAACAAGTTGAAACCTCCAACCAAGAGATCAATCAAATCCTTCAATGCATAATGAATTCATTAACGTGAGATTCGTCACAAAAGTTAGATGATTCATTATGGGTGTACTGAATTTATTTTAAAATATCCATTAGAATGATACCATATAAGTTGATATTTGGTAAAGCTTATCATTTACCTATTGATTTAAAGCATGAAGCATATTGGGCCATTAAATTTTTGAATTTTGATATTCGAGCTGCTCAACAAAAAAGAGTATTAGATTGGAATGAGTTGGATGAGATCTAATTGCAAGCTTACAAGAATGTGAAGTTGTACAAGGAAAATATCAAATGATGGCATGATAAGAACATTACCAATAAACACTTGAATGTCAATGATTTGATTTTATTATTTACTTATTGTTTGATTGTTTCTAGGGAAGCTTAAAACTCAATGGCTTGGTCTTGTACCTCAAGTTGGACCCCAAACTTCTCGAGGTCCAAAATTTCAACAATTTTTAAAATTTTTCATTGCAACATGCCAATTATAAATGACTTTATTTTATTTTATTTTTATTTTATTTTTATTTTTTTTATCTCTTTCCAAATTTATTTTGTTTACTTAATTATTTTTATTTTATTTTATTTCTTCGTACTTATTCGTATTTGGTTATCTTTCTTCTCATTAATTTTTTTGCCCTTTTTCACTCACCAAACCCTACTCTCTTTTTCTTACATTTATTATTATTATTATTATTATTATTATTATTATTATTATTATTATTATTCTCTTTTTATTTCTCCCCTCTTTCACATCACCCTCTTCTCTTCCTTTACTTTTTCTTTCTTCTCTCTCTCTAGTTCTCCTATCTTCTTCCTCTACCATCATTTTTTTCAAGCTTCTTTCTTTCTCTTTCCTTGCCATTTTCCTACTACATTATAGGTAAGTTTTGTTTTCTTTCTTTCTTTTTATTTCATCTTCTTGTTTGTTCTTCTCTTCATTCTTCTAAGTTTATTTTTATTTTTCTTTGTATCATTATGATTATTATTATTTATTTTTATTTTTATTTTTAGTTTTTTTTTTCATTTATTGGGTTGTTATCATTCTTTTAGTTTTTTTAGCTTAGCATTATTATTATTATTATTGTTATTGTTATTATTATTATTATTATTATTATTATTATGCTATTCTTTAGTAACTTTCATGATTTTTATGGTTTTCTTATGCCCTTTGTTTATGTGTTTTGTTGCATGGTTATTCCCATAGAGCCTTCATTCTTTATTGCATTTGCTTAATGATATTCTTGACATTCCCTTACTTTATATTATTGTATTTTTTTAGTTGTTTTTCATTATACACCATGTAGTCACGTCGATAAACGAAATGCAACCAATAAGATAAAAGTAAGGCTATTACTTCTAGTACTAACATTATAAGCATATGTACACATCATCCAACCCTCCCTTCATTCATTGTTGAAAGATGTCAAAAATTGGAGAAATTGAAAATGATACCTACATGTCTTTTTAACTAGGAATTACTAAAAGTGATAAGCTTAAACACCTAAATTGTTAACTCTTTATGTGTCATTAACCTTCATATTTCATATGTTGTTGCTACCAGTTATGTTGAGCCCCTACATTAGAATTTTCAAATATTGTAACATATTCTAATGCATCATACCCTCACTCTATTATCCAACTTAGGTTGTACCAACGTAACTTTGAATTTACTTTAGAATAATTTAATCATTTAGTTGGTTGGCATCATAATGTGGTTATTGTATATCATCATGATTCTTATAATCATAAATTTTAGATTGTTATTACTGACCAATAGGTTCTTTACATTTTAGTTACTTGCATGCATTTATCTTTATTAACTTGGCATTTACAATCATTCATAAATTCTTAGCTTATAGCTTAAATGCTCATAGTAACACTCATTATGCCATCAAGTCTAATGAATTTGTTATTTTGCATCATATGCATCTCCAAGAGAAATTCAATGTTAGCCATTAATTAGTGTATTGCTTGGTTGAAATTGGAATCTGGGGTAAGGGTACCATCTTATGTGGTGGTTAGATCACTTTGCTTACCATTGTGCTCAACCTTTATGAAGACCATAAGGATACGTGGATGCTTGTGCATGACGGAATACTCTTGACCTCCAACTTTTGACTCGTGTTAGTATTATGATCATGCAAAATAGTGCACCTATTTTAGTTTCACACTATCTTTTATGCCTTCCAGGAGTAGATATAGAGGAGATCCATTTTGATGATGATGTTAGTGGTAATGCACATGAATTCTCAACCTTCGAATTTGAGGCTTATCTTTGAATTTGGTTAAATGCATAAGATGTTGCCATTAATGTATTGTAATTGGTTGGATGTTATAGTTGATGATCTTCAAGGGTGTATGGATGTTATGATTCGCCATGTGGGCATTCCTTACCTACTTCCACCTACTAAGCTTATTATGCCATCATTTGATCCTACTCAAGAGATCCTTGATTTTAGCTTTATTTTATTTATTTTATTTTTTATTTTGCTTTATTTTCTTTCTTTTCATTTTCTAATTAGTATTTTTTTCTTTATTTTTCTTCTAGGTACTCTACCCTTTTCCTATAGCACTAAATAAATTGACTGGCATATCTCGTATCTTCCACTTTTAGGGTAGTTTGTTCTAACTTCCTCTTTTTGTGTTCTTTTTATTTGTTTATATTTTGTTATTAAGGACATTGATATTTTAAAAGAAGGAGAAGATAAATTATTGCTTTTTTGCCAGTCATTTTTTTTTGTATTCTCAACATCTTTAATATATTTTATGGTTGTGTGTCAATCAATGCATGCACTACTCGATACTTAGATATGACAGTTTATTATATATTAGGATTAATAATATTTAAGTATGTTTACTTGTTTATTTTACCTGGTTTATTACAATTCATAAATAGATACATATAACATCTTACTTTAGCTCATTTTAATCATAATTTTGAATTGACTTATTTAAACAACAGAAAAAGAAGAAAAAAGACACAAAATGATATAAAAAAATCAATAAACTACTCTACTAGATTCTTTTTTTAAGTAGCAAGAGTAAAGAGTTTGTTCCTTCATTTATTCTTCGTGAAATACAATAGATAAATCTATGAATATGCAAAGCACCCTAGAATTATATTTAAGTTGTAGGAGCAAAGAGTTTGTACCTCTTTTTATTCTCTATAAAAAATGACATGTAATAGGAAATTTTAAGATTATTTAAAGCCAAAGGGAAAAATATATAAACATAAGTTTATTATAAGGAAACAAATGTCAATTCAGAAAATGATCAAGTTAAGTTAAGGTTAGGATGATGCTTACATCTTGGTAAATGTGATGCATTTCGTATGAACATGGTGAAATTTGTTACTGTTGGTTTGTGTAGTTAATTAAGCAGCGGAAGAAATTTAAAATTTTATTTTAAAAAAACAAACCAAAAGATGATCTTTGCATCAAAACACAGAGAAAACTGTTAAGAGATTTGAAGCAACAGATTGATAGTAACTCTTACATTCAATGCAGATGTCCTTCGTTCTTGATCTCTATTGCCTTTATGGTTGTAGCAAACCAAAACCCACCAAAATAGGCAGCCTCCAATAGTATCCACATGAAATGAGGTTGTTCCAAGCAAGCAACCGATTGCTTCTCTCTTCTTTCCTGTGAACTAGAAAAGAACAAGAAGAAAACTTATGGAATTTTTGTCTTCCTCACAATTGCTCTTGTGAAGACCGAATTCTCCTTCAGCAGAGGAGGCTAGGTTTCGGCCAAAGGAAGATCAGATGAGTGGCTTGACCTAATTTTGGTTATAAT